>OX453241.1:27752326-27904668 GCA_949709985.1 Luffia ferchaultella | reverse complement strand
TAACCTAACCTAACCTAACCTAACCTAACCTAACCTAACCTAACCTAACCTAACCTAACCTAACCTAACCTAACCTAACCTAACCTAACCTAACCTAACCTAACCTAACCTAACCTAACCTAACCTAACCTAACCTAACCTAACCTAACCTAACCTAACCTAACCTAACCTAACCTAACCTAACCTAACCTAACCTAACCTAACCTAACCTAACCTAACCTAACCTAACCTAACCTAACCTAACCTAACCTAACCTAACCTAACCTAACCTAACCTAACCTAACCTAACCTAACCTAACCTAACCTAACCTAACCTAACCTAACCTAACCTAACCTAACCTAACCTAACCTAACCTAACCTAACCTAACCTAACCTAACCTAATTTTTTTTTTTTTTTTTTTTTGTTTTCGAGGGGGAAATCTTTTAAAGATACCTGACTCCTTGGGGAAAGAAGTCGGGTTATGTTGGATTTCCACCAACTAAAACCCCCCCGGTGGCCTTCTTCGTGCGATAAGAAGGGAGCTCCGGGAACTCGCTGAACACTCCGGAACTCCCTCGCACTGTGCCTTATGGCACCCATCTCATGCAGACTCCGTCTGCAACCTCCTTACGGCAAGGTGCGACCACCACACACTGCCGCCTTCCCGGAGCCGTTTGAATGGACGGTTCGAGTCCCCGCTCTTACCGCCCACGACTCCTGGGTCCTCTTTTAGTCGGCTTCTACGACAGGCAGAGGATACCGTAGTCCAATTCTTCGCCCGGAACTACAGGGCTTGAGGGCCTGGCTGACGGCGCCTGTTGCCGTCGCGTCTTCGGCTGCGTCTCCGAGCGGGGTCGGCTCTCTCACGCTCTCGCTCTGTTTCCTCCTTCTGGGTCATTACAACTTCACAGAAGGAGGTGACGGCCTTCCACTTCTCCTCGTCGTCCAACATGGCTGCTATCACGCTGGGCAATGCGAGGTTCTCTCCTATAAGGGCCACTAGTTCGCTGCGCTCAGACCGCCACGCTGGACACACTTCGAGAGTGTGCTGCGCGTCGTCACAGTCAGCGGGGCAGTGGTGACAGCGCGCCGATTCCTCGCGTCCGATCCTATTCAGGTACTCACTGAAACAACCGTGCCCAGTGAGCACCTGTGTCAGCCGGAACGTGACGCTTCCGTATTCCCTGTGGTACCATTTCTCAAAATTCGGCAAAATGGCACCTACCGCCCGTTGGTCTGCACTCCTTGGCTCTAGAAGCCGCTGTCGCCACTTGCGTAGTGCTTCCAGGTGTTCATTCTCTCGGAGCCTTACGACCGCCCTGGGCAGCAGGGCGTCCTCACCTTGGCGGATGTCGCGGATTCGGTGATACACCCTCGCGTCCATATCCGCCAATATGTCCAAGGGTGGAAACCGGGCCAGGACCGTTGCCGCATCGAATGAAATCGTGCGGTAACCGCGTGCGACTCTAATGGCTATCCGCCGCTGCACACCCTTGAGTTTGCCTTTGCAGCGTGGATCGTTAGATAGCCGTTCAGCCCATAGCGGTGCCCCGTACAGGGCTATTGACCGCACGACTCCTGCGTAGAGTCGGCGTACGCTCTCCCTTGGGCCCCCTAGATTTGGCAGGATACGGTGCAGGGCACCCGCTACCTTATCGATCCGAGGGACCAGGCGGTCGAAATGCTCGACGAACTCCCATCGCCCGTCTAACACGACGCCCAGGTACTTCATGAACCTACTGGTTTTCACCACTGCGCCACTTACCGAAACGTCAGAGATCGGTGGTTCCTCTCCTCTTGGGAGGTCATGGAACCACAGAGCCTCGGTTTTGTGGGGTGCTACCTCGAGTCCCAGCTCTTGTATTTTGCGCACGATGCATGCGACTCCCGTTTCGGCAAGCCGAGTGGTCCGCTCAAAATTTTCCCCTTCAGCTAAGACCAGGGTATCGTCCGCGTAGCAGACGACGTGGACGTTGTTGGGGAGCGCGATGCGCAGGACTACGTCGTAGGCTAAGTTCCACAACAGCGGACCCAGAACCGATCCCTGAGGCACCCCACAGTATACCTCTCGCTGATGTACCTCTGCGTCCCGACCCAGGTACTCAAAGCTCCTGCCACACAGGTAAGCTCCGACTATGGTCTGAAGGTACGGGGGCATTTGGTGATACACTAACGCCGCCCTTATCGCACTCCAAGGCAGGGAGTTAAAGGCATTCACGATGTCTAAGCTCACTGCCAATACCACCCTGCCCCGGGATATTGCCTCTTCAGTAACTGAGCGCACTCGGAAGATGGCGTCCACCGTGGAGCGCCCGTGTCGAAAACCAAACTGGCAGTCTGACAAGTCTGGACCGACGCGCCACATGTGGAGCGTGAGGCGCTCAGCAACCACCCGTTCAAAGAGCTTACCCGCCTCGTCTAAGAGACATATAGGCCGATACGCAGAGGGAGAGTCCGCAGGCCTCCCTTCCTTCCTTAAGAGGACGAGTCGCGCCCGCTTCCAGTTCCGGGGAAAGGTCCCAGTACGAAGGCACTTGCCAAACAACTCTCTAAGCCGGTCCCCTAGGACATCCGATGCTAGCACCCAGGCACGGCCCGGTATCCCGTCAGGGCCTGGAGCAGTATTTCGCGCTGCCAGACGCTTCACAGCCCGGTCCAGCTCGTCCTTTGTCACGTCCAGGTCGGTGGTCCAGGAGGTCGGATCCGGCAACACTACCGCTGCAGTGGGCGTCGTGTCCTCAATTTTGGGAAAGAGGGTATCTACAACTCTTGTTACAAGATCCAAGTCGAGTGTCTCCGTCAACGGAGGGACCCACGGTCTGAGCTTTCCCAGTACTGTTTTGTACGGGCGCCCCCATGGATCCTCATTTAGCAGGTTCAGGAGCTCTTCCCAGGCCTTGCTCTTGGCGTTTGCAATGGCAATTTGGAGCGCCTTCGTAGCTTCCCGGTACTGCAAGTAGGCCGCAGCTTTTTCCTCTACCGTGGCTAGGCGACGTCTCCGGGCTCTAGTATACAGCCGCCGGGCGCGCAGACATGTCACGCGGAGCTCCGCCAGCTCCTCCGACCACCAGTACGTCGCCCTGCGGTCAGTACGTCTGGCGCGGGGCATCGAGGCATCACAGATAGATGTCATGGCCTCCGCAAACCATGCTGTCTCCGTTTCCGGGTCGGTATGGTCAGGCGTCTCAGACCATGCCACTGTCGTGGCGGCAGCAAGAAGCCGGTCTCGGTCCAGCCTCCCGAGGGCCCAGCGCCTGGGACGGCCACAGTCCCGGCTTTGTCGGCTGTTAGGTGGCCGTAGCTCAATGTCCAGCAGGATATATCGATGATCGGACAGAGTTACCAGCTCTTCCGCCACCCGCCAGTTAGACACCACTCCGACAGCCGCAGCATTTGCCCAGGACAGGTCGACGATGGACTCGCCCTGCCACCTTACGCAGGTACTGACCGAGCCCCGGTTTAAAAGTCTGAGGTCGAGACTAGCCGCCCACTCAAGGACAGTCTCTCCTCTTGTATCGTCCCAGAGCCCGCCCCAGGCTCGAGCGTGAGCGTTGAAGTCACCCACGACGATAACCGGGCGAGGCTGACGCCGACGGATACACGCTGCGACTTCATCGAGATAAGCTTCGTATAGTGCGAGACTTATGTTAGGTGACACATAGCAGCCAACGACGGTGAGAGGTCCCCATTGAACCGCTACGATGCCCTGGCCCTTCTCCAGTAGCGAGCACGGCGGAGCCGACTCACCTCCTCCCCAAAAAACAGCCACAGAGTCCCCGTCGTCGCCAAACCAGCGAGGATGATTTGGGACGCTATATGGCTCTGCGACTACGGCCAAAGCAATCTTCCGCTCCGCGAGGTTCTGCAGTAGCAGGTCCTGCGCCCCGCAGCAGTGGTTCAGATTGCCTTGTATAAACTTTAGGGGTGGGAATTCTGATCTTCCATGGCCTCCGGCGGGCTATTGCCCGGTTGGCCCGGCACAACCAAACCTGTTCCGCTGTTGTTTTGTAATGAAGGAGCCTGCTCTCTTTTCTTCTTTCCTTTCCCCTTCCTTGGCGGAGTGCATTTCTTACCACCCAGTCTATGGTCCGAGGGGAGGCCCAGGTCGGCACAAAGCGGGCACTTGAGAGTCCCGGCGGTGCATGCGCTGGCCTTGTGTCCTGGCTCTCCGCACGCATAGCATCGCGCACTGCGGTCTTCGCTATTTGGACACTGGCCTCGAACGTGTCCAGTCTCAAGACAGCGGAAGCACTGTAGAGGTCTCGCCGCCAAGATCTCGACTCGCGCCGAGATCCAGTCCCCAACAAGCAACCGTGGCAAAGCCGCCACCTTGCGGACAGCAGTCAGTGGACATCGAACCCAAGCCGATCCCAGTCGACGAGGAGAGAGGCGTATTTGGCCTACTCTGACTTGGTCTACATTGCATTCGCCTGCCGTAGCGACCGCAGCCGCGACCTCGTCAGGGGTTACTGACTCGTCCAATCCCATCACTCGCAGCTCGCCAGTCTTCACCGGACGCGTAATTTTTACGCCTAGCTCGGAGAGCGCTGTCGTCAGGCGACTGGCCAACTGGTCAGCCTTTGCAGCACAGTCGGTTCCACTTACTTCCAGGACCAGGCCGCCGGTGATTGCTCGCTTTTGGCGAACCTCTGCAATGCCGCATTCCGCCAGCCTCACCCGGGACCTAGCTGTGGACATCACTTGCGCGTATGTCACATTTGACCCCTCCGGCACCGTCAGCGTGATAGCTGCGGAAGCGGGCAGACGCGCAGGTCTTGGCTTCACAGGGCCTTTTGCTGGTGGTCGCCTAGGATCGACCTGGGGCGCATTGGACCTGCCCGGATTTGACTTCCTACTAGCCACAGTGGCCCAAGTTTGGGACGCTGGGGTAGAGTTTTCCGGTGTGGGTCCAGAGCCCGAGGGTACCGCAGGGAGTGGAGCCGGAGGAGGCACTGTCTGCGGTTTCTTCTTTCGGCGGTTGCGCTTTACCGGTGTAACCACCGCCGGTGGGGCTGTCGCTGTGGGCGTCTTTAGGGCCGGCGCCGTTGCTATCCTTCCCAGTGAAGGACGGATTGCCCTATCTGGGAAGATTTCTGCCATAAACTTCGCGAACCTCTCGTCCATGAGTTTCGCCACCTGGCTCAAGGAGAGAGGCTCCTGCTTGCTGGGTACCTCTCGGGACCCGATGGGTGTACCACGCGCAGGTTTAGCAGTGGCGCCTTCTCTACGTTGGAGCGCTTGCAGCTCCGCCGCCATGGTTGCCATTCTTGCCTCGAGACTGGAGACCTTGGAACGCAGGGTAGCATTCTCGCGCTCCAAACTCTCCATCCCCGCCTGTGACGTGGTTCGTTTCGTCAACTCGTCCGAGGCGGCTTTTGCCGTCCTTGCGGCCAGGCGCAGCTCACGTACAAGGTTACCCTTTAGATTTTTCGACTTGTTGGCGACTGTTTCTACCACCATTAACTTTTCGATGATGCGAGCCCCCAGGTCTGCTGTAGGCTGAACCCGCATCACGTCCGCCAACTCGTCCATAGTCGGAAGACCTCGGTACGATTTCGTGTCCGACTCCGTTTGCAACGGGTCAAGGCAATCGTCCTCGGTGTAATCTTTCGCGCCCGAATTTCTCACCTGCCGATTCCTCGGCTTCTTTTCAAAAGAGGCCACTGCGCTTGACGGAAGGTGACGCTTCCGACGTTGGGAGCCCACAGAAGTCGCTGAAGTGTAGGACATCTGTGAGGCGTCCGATTCGGAGTCGCTCCCCAGAAGAGCGCTACTCCTGGTGACAGGCCGAACAAAGTCGGCTCGCTGTCGCCGTTCCTTCTCAGGTGTGCCTGCAGGACACACCTCGTGTACGCCACATGCCGCGGCCTCACTACTTCCAGCACCCGCTTGGGTGCTGGAAGTAGTAAAACTACCCGCAGCATTCACCCTATCTACGTCAATTTTGTTGGGGGTTTTTGTCATTTCCATACTGTTCCCACGAGTATGGGAGAAATAAAAGTCAATCTGGGCAGAGCTCCCCATACCCAGACAACCCAATTTACCCCTAGGAGTTCGGGAGGTATCCTAGGGTTGGCCGCTAATGACTGATGAGCTCCCCAGCCGCTCTTGCGAGCACCCCGACGCCACGTGCCTCAGCGCCAAGGATTGAGGATTTTTATAGAGGTTGTCTCCTCGCGGTCCGGCCGGTTAAGGCAAGACCCTCGTTCCCAAGACATGACTGGGTTTACGATATGCTTCACATACCGAGCAACACTCTAAAAGTAGAGTGGTCGGTATGCCCCGCCCGATGCCTGAACTTTTCAGTGCACGGGTGACTCCGCGCCAGATTATTCGCCGATGATCAGCAAGATCTCATAATGAAAAGTTACTGACCATCGCCCAGGGTGCACCGGTCCTTGCCACTGCCTTTCTACCGGATTTGAGAAATCAAATAAAACGGCAGCAGAAGAACTCACGAGGAGGTTATCTGGCATTGCACCCCAACCTAACCTAACCTAACCTAACCTAACCTAACCTAACCTAACCTAACCTAACCTAACCTAACCTAACCTAACCTAACCTAACCTAACCTAACCTAACCTAACCTAACCTAACCTAACCTAACCTAACCTAACCTAACCTAACCTAACCTAACCTAACCTAACCTAACCTAACCTAACCTAACCTAACCTAACCTAACCTAACCTAACCTAACCTAACCTAACCTAACCTAACCTAACCTAACCTAACCTAACCTAACCTAACCTAACCTAACCTAACCTAACCTAACCTAACCTAACCTAACCTAACCTAACCTAACCTAACCTAACCTAACCTAACCTAACCTAACCTAACCTAACCTAACCTAACCTAACCTAACCTAACCTAACCTAACCTAACCTAACCTAACCTAACCTAACCTAACCTAACCTAACCTAACCTAACCTAACCTAACCTAACCTAACCTAACCTAACCTAACCTAACCTAACCTAACCTAACCTAACCTAACCTAACCTAACCTAACCTAACCTAACCTAACCTAACCTAACCTAACCTAACCTAACCTAACCTAACCTAACCTAACCTAACCTAACCTAACCTAACCTAACCTAACCTAACCTAACCTAACCTAACCTAACCTAACCTAACCTAACCTAACCTAACCTAACCTAACCTAACCTAACCTAACCTAACCTAACCTAACCTAACCTAACCTAACCTAACCTAACCTAACCTAACCTAACCTAACCTAACCTAACCTAACCTAACCTAACCTAACCTAACCTAACCTAACCTAACCTAACCTAACCTAACCTAACCTAACCTAACCTAACCTAACCTAACCTAACCTAACCTAACCTAACCTAACCTAACCTAACCTAACCTAACCTAACCTAACCTAACCTAACCTAACCTAACCTAACCTAACCTAACCTAACCTAACCTAACCTAACCTAACCTAACCTAACCTAACCTAACCTAACCTAACCTAACCTAACCTAACCTAACCTAACCTAACCTAACCTAACCTAACCTAACCTAACCTAACCTAACCTAACCTAACCTAACCTAACCTAACCTAACCTAACCTAACCTAACCTAACCTAACCTAACCTAACCTAACCTAACCTAACCTAACCTAACCTAACCTAACCTAACCTAACCTAACCTAACCTAACCTAACCTAACCTAACCTAACCTAACCTAACCTAACCTAACCTAACCTAACCTAACCTAACCTAACCTAACCTAACCTAACCTAACCTAACCTAACCTAACCTAACCTAACCTAACCTAACCTAACCTAACCTAACCTAACCTAACCTAACCTAACCTAACCTAACCTAACCTAACCTAACCTAACCTAACCTAACCTAACCTAACCTAACCTAACCTAACCTAACCTAACCTAACCTAACCTAACCTAACCTAACCTAACCTAACCTAACCTAACCTAACCTAACCTAACCTAACCTAACCTAACCTAACCTAACCTAACCTAACCTAACCTAACCTAACCTAACCTAACCTAACCTAACCTAACCTAACCTAACCTAACCTAACCTAACCTAACCTAACCTAACCTAACCTAACCTAACCTAACCTAACCTAACCTAACCTAACCTAACCTAACCTAACCTAACCTAACCTAACCTAACCTAACCTAACCTAACCTAACCTAACCTAACCTAACCTAACCTAACCTAACCTAACCTAACCTAACCTAACCTAACCTAACCTAACCTAACCTAACCTAACCTAACCTAACCTAACCTAACCTAACCTAACCTAACCTAACCTAACCTAACCTAACCTAACCTAACCTAACCTAACCTAACCTAACCTAACCTAACCTAACCTAACCTAACCTAACCTAACCTAACCTAACCTAACCTAACCTAACCTAACCTAACCTAACCTAACCTAACCTAACCTAACCTAACCTAACCTAACCTAACCTAACCTAACCTAACCTAACCTAACCTAACCTAACCTAACCTAACCTAACCTAACCTAACCTAACCTAACCTAACCTAACCTAACCTAACCTAACCTAACCTAACCTAACCTAACCTAACCTAACCTAACCTAACCTAACCTAACCTAACCTAACCTAACCTAACCTAACCTAACCTAACCTAACCTAACCTAACCTAACCTAACCTAACCTAACCTAACCTAACCTAACCTAACCTAACCTAACCTAACCTAACCTAACCTAACCTAACCTAACCTAACCTAACCTAACCTAACCTAACCTAACCTAACCTAACCTAACCTAACCTAACCTAACCTAACCTAACCTAACCTAACCTAACCTAACCTAACCTAACCTAACCTAACCTAACCTAACCTAACCTAACCTAACCTAACCTAACCTAACCTAACCTAACCTAACCTAACCTAACCTAACCTAACCTAACCTAACCTAACCTAACCTAACCTAACCTAACCTAACCTTTTTTTTTTTTTTTTTTCGTGGGGAAATCCGTCATGGATACCCGCCGTCCTGGGGAGGGACGGTGGGTTATGCCGGACTCTTACCGGCCAAAACCCCACGGTGGCAATCTCTGGCGCTTATAGAAGGAATCCGGGTGTCGCCTAAGCATTTCTTCCGGAGACCCTCTAGCGCCACGCCGCGAATTCGCAGCTCATCTCGGGGGAGCAACGTTGGCGCCCCCCTACACTCTCACGGTGTTTGCAGCAATACGATGCCACTATCGTGTTGCTGCCCTCCCCGGGGTCACGTTTGATGGCGGTAGAGCCTCCCCGCTCTAGACGCCTATGACCCCGATGACCCCTTTTAGTCGCCTCTTACGACAGGCAGGAGATACCTTGGATGTATTCTAGGCCCCAATCCACAGGGCACCGTGCGCTTACGGCACTGCGCGGCCAAATGCCCGCCGTCTGCGCCCGGTTCTCCTCCGGCGAAGCTGAGGAGCGGAGGCATCTTCCTCTCTAGTGCGCTCCGCCGCTTCCTTCTGCGACATCACTTCTTCGCAGAAGGAGACCATCGCTTTCCATGCACTCTCACTGTCGACCATGGATATGATCACAGCCGGCAGTGAGAGATCTGGCCCGATCGCAGCTACGAGGTCTGCTCGCGGCTCCGCCCATGCTGGGCACACCTCTAGAGTATGCTGCGCTGTGTCTTCGTCGCAGCTGCAGCTGTGACACTGCGGTGTCCTTTCTCTTCTTGCCACCCTGTACAAATACTCCCCGAAACAACCATGTCCGGAGAGGACCTGCACAAGATGAAATGTGAGTGTTCCCAGCCGGTTTATTTCGACCCATCTTCTGAGGACAGGTCGGATGGCTCCGATGGTTCGGATGCCGGTGGTTGGGTCTTCCAACTTTTCGCTCCACTTCTGCAGGAGCGTCTCGCGGGACCTCTTCCTCCAGCGCTTGACAATCCGTGGAGGTGCAGGGTTGCCTTGCGCTCTTGACTCTGAGACCTGCTGGTACACGTCAGCCAGAACCTCAGCCTCCAGCTCCCACGGTGGAGTGCCGGCCAGGACGCACGCTGCATCGCACGATATGGTGCGGTATCCTCTTACGAGCCTGACCGCCATGACCCGCTGCGGTCGTCGCAGCAGTGTCAGGTTGTGATCGGTCAGGCTGTCTACCCATATAGGGGCTCCATAAAGGGCCATTGATTTTACGATACCGGCATACAGCCGGCGACAGCCAGCGTTCGGCCCGCCCACATTCGGAAGGAGGCGACTCAGCGCGCCGGCGGCTCTGACGAGTTTCGGAGCCAGGCGAGCAAAGTGCTCTTGAAAGTTCCACCGACTGTCAAGTGTGAGGCCGAGATAGCGCATCGTCGACTTAACAGCGATGGAAGTTCCGCTCACCACAAGATGGGATCCGACTGGAGGGGCTCTCCGGGGTCCGTGAAAGCACAGAGCCTCAGACTTGTTCAGAGCCACCTCTAATCCCAACTGTCGAATTCTCGTAACAACTTGGGCCAGCCCGGCCGTGGCCAGTATGGCGGCGTCTCTGTATGTGCTGCCGCGAGCCGTCACGAGGGTGTCGTCCGCGTAGCAGGTCACGCTGACGCCCCTTAACCAGGTACCACGTAACACCCAGTCATATCCGATGTTCCACAGGAGCGGTCCGAGGACTGAACCCTGCGGAACACCGCACGACATCTTTCGCCTCTTCCAGGTACTTTGCGTCGGGCACACGACGGCCCTCTCAGAGAGATATGCCGCCACTACACGCCACAGGTACTCCGGCACGTTGTGGTACCGCAACGCCTCTTTGATGGTGCTCCAGGGCAGGGTGTTAAAAGCGTTGGCTATGTCCAAAGACACTGACATGACGACCTCATCCTGCGACACAGCTTCCTCCGCCAGAGCCTTCACACGTCCAATTGCGTCAATAGTGGACCTGCTCCGACGGAAGCCGAACTGGTGGTTACTGAGGTCTCGCCCTGACTCCTCCAGATGCTTAACAAGGCGAGCAGCTATTACGCGTTCATACAGCTTACCCATCTCGTCAAGCAAAACGATCGGCCTGTACGCAGATGGTGAGTCGGCCGGACGTCCCTCCTTTCTCAACAGAACCAGCTTTCCTGTCCTCCAGCGGAGGGGAAATTGTCCCTGCTCTAAGCATGCGCTAAATAACCCTCTCACCTTTTCGTGAAGTGGCCCCAACGCTAAGGCCAGTGCACGGCCGGGGATTCCGTCAGGGCCCGGAGCGGTATTTTTGCCTTTAAGCCGCAACACCGCCGCCTTCAGCTCGCCCTCGGTTACCTCTGGTGCGTTTCCGGCTTGCTCACGTTCCACAATCATCGTCGCCATTTGCGGCGGAACATGGTCAGCCCTGTCCGGAAACAGAGCTTCCACCACCCGGTCCAGCATTTGTGGCTGGAGACTCTGAGTCAGTGGGGGAGCCCATGGACGAAGTTTGCATCTCACCATCTTGTACGGACGCCCCCACGGATCGCTGTTGAGAGTCTCCAGCATTTCTTCCGCCGCCAAGGACTTGGCTCTAACGATGGCAATTTGGAGAGTCTTTTTGCACTGCTTGTAGGCGGTATAGAGAAGGGTCTCCTCCGACTCATCCCTTCTGCGTCGCCTTCGGCTTCGGGTGTACTGGCGTCTCGCCCGCACGCACTCTTGTCGTAAATTTGCAATTTCGTCAGACCACCAGTACACTCTACGCCTAGGCACGTATCGTCCAACACGAGGCATGGCCGCGTCACAGACGCAAGACATGGCCTTTTCAATATTCTCCGCTTCCTCCTCTACACCTGCCGGTATCGCCGTTTCGGCCACCCAGGCCTGGACGATGGCTGCCTCCAGTAAGGCTTCTCGGTCTAGGCATTTGATATTCCAGCGAGGGCCTTCTCTTCCCCAGGATCGGTTTGAACTTCTCGGGGCACCTGGGAGTGCAGAAACAGTAAATCGGACGTACCGATGATCTGATAACGTTTCTACACTTTCCAGCACTTCCCAGCCCTGGACACGGCGCGCTAGAGCAGCATTAGCGAATGAGACGTCAACGATAGAGCCACCCTGTTGCCGCACACACGTGTGGACCAATCCTCGGTTGAGCACTGTCAGCCCAGTCGCTACCGCCCACTCCTCGAGTGCTTCACCGCGTGCGTCTGTCGCGGAGGATCCCCATGCCATGGATTTAGCGTTGAAATCGCCAGCGACGAGTACATAGTTAGGACGATTCTGGCATACCAGAGCTCCGACTCCAACCAGAAACTGTTCGAAGTCGACTAAGCTCCGGTTTGGTGAGAAGTATGTCCCGACAATCAATATGTCATCCAGGTATGCTGCGACATAGCCCCGACCTCTGGTTACCCTTTCCAGAGAAGAAGAGCCAGCAGAAGCCTGGACAACTAAGGCCACCGAGCTCTCGTGGTCCCCCGCCCAGTTGTCTCTGAGCGGGACAGAGTAGGGCTCGGCAACGACAGCAACTTGGATCTGCCACTGCGCCATGCTCTGGGCTAGTAGGTCCTGAGCTCTGGCGCAGTGGTTGATGTTCGCCTGAAGAAACTCGATGGCCATTAATTACCAGTGTCCATCGCGTTCCCACTAGCCTGGCCCGCATCAGCGGTCAACGGGCGGTTCGACGGTGAGGGGACCCTGAGGCCATCTCCGTTTTTCCTCCTCCTCTTTTCTTTTACAGAATGTGAGGCAGCACATAATTTGCTGCCCACTCTGTGCTCCGTGGGTTTGCCTGCCGCCTCGCACAGGGGGCAATGCGGTGCGGCAGAGCACTGAGCAGCCTTGTGACCGACCTGACCGCAGCGGTAGCAAAGCTCACTGCGGTCCACTTCCGCTGTGCAGCGCTGCCGCGTGTGTCCTTCCTCCAGGCAACGGTAGCAGCGCATGGTTCTAGGCTCCAGGAGTTGTACCTGCGCCGCCACCCAGCCAACTAGTAACCGTTTAGCCGCAACAACCTTTATAGCAGCCGCGACCGGACAACGTACCCATAAAGTACCGAGTCTATAGGGGTCTTGGCGAATTTCGCCGGCCCTCACGGACTCGGCTGGGCACTCTCCTATTTTTGCAACGGCTGCCACCACCTCCTCTGTTGTGGCCGAGTCGTCCAGGCCCGTGATGCGCATTTCTGCGCATTTAGTAGGCCTGGAGACTCGGATCGTGTCCTCGCTAAAGGCCTCCCTTAACTTTTTAGCGAGGGAGTCCGCTTTCTCGCCACCAGCTGCGCCTGGCACCTCCAGGATGCGCGCCCCGGTGGCGGATGTCCTACTCTTCACGGCGGTGATCCCGAGGCCAGCCAAATCAATTTTGGACTTGGCGTCGGTGAGCACTGCTTTGTATGTGACGCCCGCCTCTGCTGCCGCTGGCTGCAGCGTAATGACCACAGCCGCTGAGCGCGGCGGACGGAGTTTCCGGGGCCGCTTTGACCCAGTGTTCCCAGCCCTATTTGCCGGTGTGGCTTTCACTTTCGCTCCACGCCTGGTCACCACATTCCATCCCTCCTCCATTGACGTGGGTGCCGGTGGGAGGGGGCGAGGCCCGTCTTGTCTGGGGGCCGCCTTTGCCGTAGTCCCCTTTTTCTTCTTCTTTTTCCCTCGGTCCTTCTTTTCCTTCAACTCCTGTTCTTTAGAAGGAGGAAGCGTTAGAGCGCTCTTCTGTGCCCGAGGTGCAGCTTTAGGCGCCGACAGTTTTCCATCCTGCTGAGAAGGAGGAGCAGGTTGACGGCCTTTCGCTAAGACCGTATTCCTCTTCTTGTCAGCTGCGAGTGGCGGACGAAGCCGCTCCTCGGGGGGAAGCCTTCCCTCAAACGCCTCAAGTCTCGCATTAAGCATACCTCCAACTTGGAGCATTATTGAGCGCGAGTGCTCCTCCATAGCGGCGGCCAGACTGTTCTCGCTCTGAATTGAGCTTTCAATTCGACCGTCGCACGGCGTTATATCCATCCGGGGTAGTGGCAATGAAGGGAAGTCGACCTGATCGAGGGAGGGAAGGGTAGGTTCTCTCTCTCTCAAAGTCTTTTCCCGGGCCACGGAAGACTCTTCCGTCCGTCGGCGTTCCGCCTCCATATCTGCCCTGAGCTGGGCGATCTCTTTTCGGAGTTCTCCTATCTCAGCTTGCAGACGGTTGTTGTCTTCCCGCAAGATTGCCGTTTCTTCATTACAAGTACGGCCGTTCAGTTCGGTCACTGCTTCCTCAATAGCAGCCGTCGACTCCTTGAGAATGCGCTGGAAGGTGCCCTTGATGTTTTTGGACTTGGTCGAGACCATGCGAATGGTCTTGACCGCTTCCAGCACTTGCTTCGTGAGAGCGACGGCAGACTCACCTTCCTCCGTCGAGCACGTAGAAGCCGTCCTGCTTACGACAATTCGGGCTTCACGGGTTTTACGGGCCTGGGTGGCCACTTCCTTCTCGGCGTCCAGCTCTAACTGTTCCCGCTGCAGTTTGAGGTAATCAGCCTTCGCTTTCGCGAGGCCGACGTACTGCCCGGTAGTAGGTGGGCGTCCTCTGCCTTTTGGAACAGAAGAAAGGCACGGCCGTTTCTCGTCTTCATCCTCATCGTCTTCGGGTCTAAGGGGCTTTGCGCGGCGTCGCTTTTCTCCCCTTATCCTCCACAGTTTGCCTTGAGTGGAGACTGATCCAGCATCGACCGAACTAGTGTCCGAGTCGTTTTCTGTGCCAGCCTCCATCCCGGCCGTTTCCCGACACACCTCATAAACTTCGCATGCCGCGACCTCACTACTTCCAGCACCCATTTGAGTGCTGGAAGTAGTAAAACTCCCCGCGACATTCACCCTATCTTTTTCTTCAAAATGTTTATTCAAGTTTTCCATTTTGATCCCACGAGTACGGGAGAAATAAATGTCAATCTGGGCAGAGCTCCCTGTACCCAGACAACCCAATTTACCCCTAGGAGGTCGGGAGGTATCCTAGGGTTGGCCGCTAATGACTGATGAGCTCCCCAGCCGCTCTTGCGAGCACCCCGACGCCACGTGCCTCAGCGCCGAGGATTGAGGATTTTTATAGAGGTTGTCTCCTCGCGGTCCGGCCGGTTAAGGCAAGACCCTCGTTCCCAAGACATGACTGGGTTTACGATATATCCGCATAACGAGCTACACTCTAAAAGTAGAGTGGCCGTTATGCCCCGCCCGATCACTGAGCTTTTCAGTGCCCAGGTGACTCCCCGCCAGATTATTCGCCGATGACCAGCAAGATCTCACAAGGAAAAGTTACTGATCATCGCCCAGGGTGCACCGGTCCTTGCCACTGCCTTTCTACTGGATTAAAGAAATCAAATAAAACGGCAGCAGAAGAACACACGAGGAGGTTATCTGGCATCGCACCCCAACCTTTTTTTTTTTTTTTTTTTTTTTTTTTTTTTTTTTTTTTCGTGGGGAAATCCGTCATGGATACCCGCCGTCCTGGGGAGGGACGATGGGTTATGCCGGACTCTTACCGGCCAAAACCCCACGGTGGCAATCTCTGGCGCTTATAGAAGGAATCCGGGTGTCGCCTAAGCATTTCTTCCGGAGACCCTCTAGCGCCACGCCGCGAATTTGCAGCTCATCTCGGGGGAGCAATGTTGGCGCCCCCCTACACTCTCACGGTGTTTGCAGCAATACGATGCCACTATCGTGTTGCTGCCCTCCCCGGGGTCACGTTTGATGGCGGTAGAGCCTCCCCGCTCTAGCCGCCTGCGACCCCAAAGACCCCTTTTAGTCGCCTCTTACGACAGGCAGGAGATACCTTGGATGTATTCTAGGCCCCAATCCACAGGGCGCCGTGCGCTTACGGCACTGCGCGGCCAAATGCCCGCCGTCTGCGCCCGGTTCTCCTCCGGCGAAGCTGAGGAGCGGAGGCATCTTCCTCTCTAGTGCGCTCCGCCGCTTCCTTCTGCGACATCACTTCTTCGCAGAAGGAGACCATCGCTTTCCATGCACTCTCACTGTCGACCATGGATATGATCACAGCCGGCAGTGAGAGATCTGGCCCGATCGCAGCTACGAGGTCTGCTCGCGGCTCCGCCCATGCTGGGCACACCTCTAGAGTATGCTGCGCTGTGTCTTCGTCGCAGCTGCAGCTGTGACACTGCGGTGTCCTTTCTCTTCTTGCCACCCTGTACAAATACTCCCCAAAACAACCATGTCCGGAGAGGACCTGCACAAGATGAAATGTGAGTGTTCCCAGCCGGCTTAATCGCACCCCAACCTAACCTAACCTAACCTAACCTAACCTAACCTAACCTAACCTAACCTAACCTAACCTAACCTAACTTTTTTTTTTTTTTTTTTTTTTTTTTTTTTTTTTTTTTTTTTTTTTTTTTTTTTTTTTTTTTTTTTTGGTGTCGGGGGGGAAATCTTCAGAAAGATACCTAACCTCTTGGGGGAGAGATTAGGTTATGTATGATTTTTACACACTAAAACCCCCTCGGTGGCCAGCCTCAATGCGTATTGGGGAGCTCCGGGATCTCCTACGGAACGCACCGGTGCTCCCCGCGCATCATGCCTGTAAGGCACGTCTTCGACAGATTTATTTGTCTTCTTTCACACTATATACGAAAGCATGCGACCACCACATGCGATCGCCTTCCCAAGAGTCGAAAAAACTGGACAGCCAAGGCCCCCACCCTGACAATCCTCGACTCTTGTGGGCCCCTTTGAGTCGCCTCTTACGACAGGCAGGGGATACCGTAGCACTATTCTTTACCCGAAACTACTGGGTAGACGTACTAGCTTGGTGACTACCACCACGCCGACGTCTTCGTGTTTGGGAAATATCGGCTCTTTCCCGATCCCGCTCAGCAGCCTCTTTCTGCTTCATTACTTCTTCGCAGAAGGTTACCACAGCCCTCCAGTTTGTCTCATTCTCCAGCATTGCGGCGACAACTGTTGAAAGAGTGAGGTCTCGCCCGATCCTGTTCACTAGGTCCTTTCGTTCGGACTCCCAAGAAGGACATGCTTCCAACGTGTGTTGGGCTGTATCTTCTGCTGCTCCACAACCATGACACTGCGGCGTTGCCTCGCGCCCAATCCGATACAAGTACTCACCGAAGCAACCATGGCCGGTGAGCATCTGTGTAAGCCTAAAGGTGACATTTCCTTCCTGTCGTTCTATCCAGGCTTCAAAGCTCGGCAGTATTGCCTCAACAACTCGTTGGTGTGCGTTTCGCGGCTCTTCAAGACGTGCACGCCATGAAGCGAGTGCGTCTAGCTTTGCCTGCCGTCTTAACATGTCGAGCTCCTTACGAAGGTCCTGTCCGTTTCTTTGGCGTACGACGCGGCTCTGTACATAGACCGTCGCGTCCATTGCTGCCAGTACGTCCAAAGGCGGAAAACGCCCTAGGATTGTCGCCGCCTCGAAAGATATTGTTCTATATCCTCGTGCGATTCTGATGGATATGGTGCGCTGTACTCTACTAAGCAAAGCTCTGCAGCGCCGGTCGTCTGATAGTCTATGGGACCATACGGGCGCACCATAGAGTGCCATCGATCGCACGACCCCGGCATAAAGGCGACGGACTCCCTCTTTTGGGCTACCCAGATTGGGTAGCAACCCATGCATGGCCCCGGCTACTCCCTGAATCCGTGGGACAAGGCGCTCGAAATGCTCCCCGAAACTCCAACGGCTGTCTAATATGAGACCTAAGTATTTCATGTGCCGGCCCACCTGAATCTCTACGTCACCTACGCGGACAACGGAACTAGGTGGCTCCCTTCCCTTTAGAAGATTATGGAACCATATGGCCTCGGTTTTTTGAGGCGCAATCTTAAGTCCCAATCCGGTAATTTTGGCAACGACGCAAGATATTCCAAGCTCGGCAATCCTGGTTGTTCCCTCGAAGGTATCGCCTTCGGCTATAATTAGTGTATCGTCTGCGTAGCAAACAACACTCACGCCAAAAGGGAGGCTGGTGCGCAATACCGCATCGTATGCCATGTTCCACAAGAGAGGGCCCAACACGGATCCCTGCGGAACTCCAGAATATACCGCAGTCTGGTGGACTCCACCATCTCGACCCACGTATTGAATGTATCTGTCACGTAAATACGAACCGATCACGTTACACAGGTAATCAGGCACCCCGTGGTAGACCAATGCCGTTCTAATCGTCTCCCAGGGCAGAGTGTTGAATGCATTAACAATATCGATGCTCACAGCCAGCACCACTCCGCCCCTATCGACCGCCTGCTCCGAGAAAGAACGGGCGCGAAGGATTGCATCTATTGTTGAACGTCCCGGTCGGAAGCCAAATTGACTGTCGGATAAGTCAGGACCAACACAGCGCAAGTGCTCACAGATACGAGTGGATATGATTCTCTCGAACAATTTGCCCACCTCGTCCAGTAAGCATATTGGTCTGTATGAGGAGGGGGAATCGGTAGACCTTCCTGCCTTTCTCAGCAGTACCACATCAGCCACCTTCCAGATGAGAGGAAAAACGCCTGCACGAAGGCAGTTATTGAAAAGCCGCCTCAGCCTATCCTCCAAAACATCAAGAGCCAAAACCAAGGCCCGACCGGGGATCCCGTCAGGACCTGGTGCGGTGTTGCGAGCTCCAAGGCGTTTGACAGCTTGCTTCAACTCCCGTTCTGAGACCAGGCACTCATCGGACCATTCGGACCGACCTGAACCCGATTCTATGGTCAAAGAAGTACACTGAACCCCGGGAAAGAGTGTCTTTATCACTGTGTCTACCAGACTCGGGTCCATCGTTTCTGTGAGAGGAGGAACCCATGGCCGGAGCTTACCGAGTACCATTTTATACGGGCGCCCCCATGGGTCCCTGTCCAATCCCTCCAGAAGCTCGTTCCAGGCTCGTGACTTAGCATTAGCGATCGCGATCTGGAGCGCTTTGGTTGCGTTCCGGTATGCCGCGTATGCTGTAGCCGTCTCTTCATTTGTGGCTCGCCTTCTCCGGCGCGTTCTCGTGTACCGGCGTCGAGACTCCAAACAGAGCTTTCGCAATTGTGCGATGTCGTTATTCCACCAATACACCGTTCTTCGCATAGCAGGTTTAGACCGGGGCATCGAGGCATCACAAATCGACGTCATTACTACCCGAAACCAATTCGACATTCTTTCCGGATCAGGCGAGACCCCTTCATCATTCGGCCAGTCCGCGACGTTGGCAGCAGCAACAAGCAAATCGCGATTTAGCCGCTTAAGTGACCATCGACGGGAAATATTGCCGCTACAGCCACAAGCACGAGCGACGAGCCCCCGCCGTGCCACATCGACAAAAATGTAACGGTGATCGGACAGTGTCACTATTTCCTCGGCCACTCTCCACCCCGTCACCATTCGTGCGGCAGAGGGAGTCGCCCATGTTAGATCCACAATCGATTCTCCCTGCCACCGCACACAGGTGCTGGCAGAACCCCGATTTTGAAGCCGGAGGTCCAGACAGGCCGCCCATTCCTGTGCTGCCGCGCCCTTCACGTCGTTCCGGGCGTCACCCCACGCTCTTGAATGAGCGTTGAAGTCGCCCAGGACTAATACCGGACGAGGGTGAAGCCTGCGAATGCAGCCAGTTAACATGTCCAGGTACACTTCGTACTCCGCAAGGGTACAGTTGGGTGAGCCGTAGCATCCCAGGACCGCCAGCGTGCCCCACTTTACCGCGACATATCCATTACCTTTTTCTATGAGAGAGCATGAAGGATATCCGCTGCCTCCCGCCCAGTAAATGACGGTGATGCCTAAATCGTCACCGAACCATCGAGGATGGTTTGGAACTGAATAAGGCTCCATCACTACCGCTAGAGCAACCGACCACTCCGCGACGGACTGCAGTAACAGGTCCTGAGCCGCGCGACAGTGGTTAAGGTTGCTCTGCAAGATCTTTAAGTCAGCGAATTCTGACACTCCATGGCCTCCTCAGTCGGTGGTTTATCCGACAGAGCTAACGCTGCCGCAGGGGCGACTGCTAAAGGAGGAGCCTGCACTCCTTTTTTCTTCCCTTTATCTTTGGGAGGGACACATCTTTTACTGCCTAGTCTATGGTCAGCGGGTCGGCCGAGATCTGCACACAGGGGACAATTGAGTTTACGTGCTGTACACTCTCTCGCCCTATGGCCCTCCTGACCACACGCATAACATCGATTGCTCCTGTCGACTGCACTGGGACACTGTGCCCGAACATGACCCATTTCCAGGCAACGAAAGCACTGCATGGGCCGTGCCGTCAACAGCTGCACCCTAGCCGACACCCAACCAACTCGCAGGCGTCCCGCCGCAGACAGCTTCCGCACAACTGCAAGCGGGCAACGAACCCATGCCGTCCCCAGTCTGTACGGATCGACATGTATACTACCTACTTTAACATTTAAGTGAGAACATTCTCCAGCCTCGACAACTGCGGCTGTGATGTCTTGAGTGGTAACAGATTCATCCAAGTCCATCACTCTTATCTCTCCCATCTTAATTGGGCGCGCGATCCGCACATCCAGGTCGGAAAGCGCCTCACGCATTCGCCCAGCCAAGACGTCCGCTTTCGATGCGCTTTCCGGCCCAGATATCTTCAGTACCAGTCCTCCCGTGACAGCTCTCTTCTGGCGGATCTCAGTGATCCCGCATTCCGACAGTTTCACCTTCCGTTTTGCAGCCGCCATTACCTCGGCATATGTTGCTGCCGCACCTTGAGGCAAAGTGACTGTAATGGCAGCCGTAGCCGGGAGCCGTGATGGCTTCTTTGGCTTACTTGCACCCGATGAAACCGGAGCCCCGGGAGCAGCAGCTAGCGGTTTTTTCTTCGCAGCTGAAGACTTTTTCTTGCTTTTCCGTCCCACTACAGAGGCCCAGGTCAACGCAGTTGGAACCACCGGGTCAGCATGCCTCATTTGCACTGGAGGCAGTTCGGGTACCGGAGGAGGCAACGAATGCATGTCTGGTGCTCCTGTCTTTCTCTGTTTTTTTAACTGAGAGGGTTTCGCAGTTGTAGCTGCCGTTTCGGCTGGCGCTATCCCCAGAGTTTGTTTACTTTGCCTTTCCGAATTCAGTTCCGCCTTAAAATCGCTCAATTTACGGTCGATAAGGACCGTCAGCCGTGCCATCAAGGGGTCGTTTGAGCTTTTAGTTCCACCCACTTCATCTTTCTGCACTGCTCTCCTCAATGCATCCTGGCTTCGTAGATTGGAAATGTCAGCTGCCATTTTCTCTTGTTCAGCTTTCATGGAAGCAAG
Organism: Luffia ferchaultella; assembly: GCA_949709985.1. Lineage (NCBI taxonomy): Eukaryota > Metazoa > Arthropoda > Insecta > Lepidoptera > Psychidae > Luffia > Luffia ferchaultella. Next base: position 27,883,562 of record OX453241.1, on the reverse strand, counting down.
CATAGCACGAAGGTCCTCATTTTCTTTTTCCAGACGCTCAACATTCGCAGACGTAGCCGTACGATGTAAAAGTTCACCCGCTGCTGCTTGGACCGTCCGCACCGCCAATCGAAGGCTGCGAACAAAGGTGCCCTTGAGGCTGCGAGATCTGTCAGCAATCCTCTCCACCATGTCCATCTCTTCAACTATACGGGCACTTATATCACCTGTGGGTTGAGATTTCATCTCCGCCATGATTTCCTCTACCTTCGGTAAGGATGCTTTAGCCCGCGTGAGTGAAGTCTGCGATGTATCTAAGACGGTTTCCTCTTCCGTATCCTCAGCGTAAGTCTTCTTTTTAATGGACTGGCGTTTCGGTCGCGGCATAAGGACTGATCCAGTCGGCGCTCCTCTTTTCCGCGCACCCGAAGCCTCAGACGTTGCAGATGCCTGTGACACCCCGGATATAATAGAGCTGTCACTTTCCTCTCCATCTCTGCTACGTTTCGAAGACACACTGATTGGCGTATCTGGACGCACAAAGATTTCTTCACTGTCTTGGGTCTTTGTGAATTCCACAGACGGTGAAATTTCCGTCGACCTCCCTTCTTCCATTTTATTTCCTTTTTTTGAGCTCGTTTGCAGGTCAGTTCTTGTCTCGCTCTCTTTAGGTGGTGTGCGCCGGACCTTAGAGCTTCTGCCCGCAAACGGGCTTACCAATTTTTGCGAAGTAGGCGGTATCGCTGTTGACGATCGAAACACTACTGGAGTCTTCCGAGGCGACCGCGTTTGAGCCTTCGTTGGTTTATCCATGTCATTAGCATTATCAGAATCCGTTATTAACTTGCCAGTGTCGTCGTTTTTTCGCTGTGGTACATTTTTGCTCCCCCCATAATACGTGGAGCTGCCCGAACCGCGCGATAACGGCCCGGGGACGGATTCCCCCTTTCGGGGACCCTCATGGGTAGTTTTATTTCCTGTACCGATTTCCATTTTGTTTGTTTGTTTGTAGCGCAGTAGCTGCTGAACAACCCATCAGCCATGCATCCCGTCACGCTGCGCTGCCGCTTAAGATTCTGGGAGATTTTTATAGAGGTTCTCATTCCTCGCAGTCCAACACTTGGACCCTCGGTCCCCTTGGGACTTCCGCAGCGCAATGTGCGTCACGGAAGTTCCAAAGAGATTACGATTTGATACGTTGCACAGGCCAGAGAGCACCCAGGTGCTTGCTCAGCGGTAAGGAATTGCGCTAGAGCACGTACTAGCTCCCCTACTGTGCACGCGGAGAGACGCTGAAGTCTAAAGACCTCCTCACCTCCTCGTGCTGCTCTTAGTCTGTCTCCTCCCCCCAAGCCTATCATGTATGGTTGAACCTATCAAGCTTAGCCTTAGGGATCGCTGGAGCACGCAAGCCTCCCCACCACGACAAGGTGGCAGCACTGCGGGGAGGAACCTAACCTAACCTAACCTAACCTAACCTAACCTAACCTAACCTAACCTAACCTAACCTAACCTAACCTAACCTAACCTAACCTAACCTAAGCTAACCTAACCTAACCTAACCTAACCTAACCTAACCTAACCTAACCTAACCTAACCTAACCTAACCTAACCTAACCTAACCTAACCTAACCTAACCTAACCTAACCTAACTTAACCTAACCTAACTCGGGGAACTCGGCGTGCATGTGCAGGCATTCGCGGATGATGTGGTCCTCATGTTCTCTGGACGGTCGGGTCCTGATCTAGAGGTGCAGGCCAACCAGGCCTTAGCCACGGTGTGTGAGTGGGGCGTCAAAAATAAGTATAAGTTTGCACCATCCAAAACCAAGGCGATGGTGCTCACCAAAAAACTGAAATTTGACGTCCCAGTCATACACATGAATGGCGAACAAATAGGCCTGGTCTGGTCGATGACATTCGTCTCCTTGGCCTTACAATAGACAGGAAACTGACGTTCACTCCCCACGTGACCAAGGTGTGCGCAAAAGCTGCCGGCATTTACAAGCAGCTAGCTCGCGCTGCCAAGGTCACGTGGGGACTGAACCCGGAGGTCGTGAGGGCCATATACATTTCCGTCATAGAGCCAATCGTTCTGTACGCTGCGTGCGCTTGGGCACCGGCGGCTGAGAAGCTCGGCATGCGTAAGATGCTGGACGCCTTACAAAGAAGCGTCGCCTTAAAGGCATGTCGGGCTTATCGTACTGTCTCGCTTCATTCGTCGCTGATCCTCGCTGGATTTCTGCCGCTTGACTTGCGTGTGAGTGAGGCGGCTGAACTCTACGAGGTGAGGCGGGGAAGGAGGCTAGGCAGTATTGCAGCCGACCGGATGTTCGAGAGTCCCGTGCCCTTCGACGAGGCGCTACACCCTGCGCACCAGCCTAAGGTCGGGTACGAGAGTGTCGAGTGCATGGAACCCGAAACGATAGACCAGTATGCCATCGTCGGGCCGCACATCTATACGGACGGAAGCCGTATAGACGACAAAGTAGGTGCGGCCATGACGGTGTGGCGGGGCGGATCGGAGACCATGCATTCGACGTTCCGGCTTGAGCCCTTCTGCACAGTTTTCCAGGCCGAGATGTACGCGCTGCACAGGGCTGTACGGTGGGTGGTTCGGAGTCGGGAGCCACTGGTCAACATTTTCAGTGACTCTAAGTCTTCGCTGGAACTGTTGACCAGTGCGCGGACTTTCCACCCGCTGGCCTTCGCTGTTCGGCGCGACATCTCGGATCTGCGTGCGGAGGGCAGGCAGGTGCGCCTATTCTGGGTGAGGGCGCACGTCGGGGTGGCCGGAAACGAGCGTGCGGACGAGCTCGCCAGGAGCGCCGCTCTGACCAAACGGACGGCAGCGGATTACGACCGGTACCCGCTGTCGTACGCTAAACGTGTGATCAGAGCGGCGACCCTGGAAAAGTGACAGCATAGGTACGCCGAGGGAAGCACGGCGTCGGTCACGAAGTGCTTCTTTCCCCGGGTGGAAGATGCGTACAGGGTCCTGAGGGGCATCAGGATGTCTCAGCAATTGGCACAGGCATTGACGGGGCACGGCGGGTTCGCGCATTATCTTCATAGATTTAAGCTGCGGGACTCGCCGTGCTGCGTCTGTGATCCCTCAAGCGAGCAGACGATACTGCATTTAGTATTGGAATGTCCCATGTTCTCGAAGGAGAGAACAGATCTGGAGACCCAAATTGGTGCAAAGGTGGAAAAAGAAAACCTTGCGGAGATATTGAGTGATAAGGGGACTGGCAGACTTTTAGTTAATTATATGACGATGTTGGTAAAGAGGATTAATAAATTGAATAGGATTTAGATAAATATGGGAATATGGAAGTTATATATTTTTAAATTTATATTTTTATTTATTAATTATATTTTGTGTAGCAAAACTGTCGATAACTTTAAAGTAGAGAATGAAGTGAATAGTAGAAGTGTAAATAGTGGAAAAATGTTATGTATCTTTTAGGAAAATAAAATTAGAATAAGTAAAATGTAAATAGAAATAAGAAAGTTGCAAAGAAATTATGTGTAAACAAAAGAAAAACTAAAATTTTAACATAAAAGATTGTAAATTTATAAATAAAATTGTACCTGAGTTGAAATTGACAGAGACATTATAATAAACATGATCAATAATAAATATAACAAGAATGAAAGCCAACAATGACGACATAATTGTATAATACTAATATATATAAGATATGTAAAAGTTTGAAGTTGAAAAATAAAGAATTTCGACAGCCTATCATTACACCCTATAATCTTAAGAGATAGGGGAAACGAGGAAAAGATGTGAGATGCTTGAATGGAAGACGGAAGCATGCCAAAGGGCCCGGCCAGTGAAAAGCTGGGGGGTTTATTTATTAAAAAAAAAAAAAAACCTAACCTAACCTAACCTAACCGAACCTAACCGTCGTGCTTGGGCTCAAACGACTTGTCTCGTCGAGCTCTACAACTTCGCCCCAACGGTTTATACGTGTTTAATACAAAAAAACCGAGGGGCAGCCTTCGACACGGGCGGGTTTAGTCCAAGCACCAAGAAGACCTTCGGAACGCAGAGAGGGCACATCCACCACAATAACTACGCCGCAGAGAACACTCAAACGCAGTGAAGAAGGACGACCGGCCGGCCCTGCGAATTCTTCAACATCAGCGCGCGTCGAGGTTACTCAATAGTGTAAGTGAGTTTGCTACATTGTAAACTAGCTAGGTAATTATAAGTAAAAATATAAGATTAGTTTAATAGGTTTAGTACTAAGGAAAAATGTCCTCACAATCAACAAAAAAACCAGTGAGTGAGGTCGCGACCTTGAAAGTTAAATCGCAAAATGTGGCGGGCGAGACAAAATCCTCACCCGACACACAAAAAAGGGTTGGGGATCAACCCCCACCCCCAAAAATAAAAGCTCCACGGTCGCTTCGTGAAAAAGCAATTGCCAAATCACACAAAACAGCAGAGAAAACGAAGCGACCGCAACCAAAAGAGACGAGGTCCCTGCCTGAAGTGTCGGAGAGTGTAGTGACAACGCCAGTAGGGACTTCAGAAATCGAAGAAAAGGAAGAGGCCGGGGCTGCGCAGAGGATCGAGGGATGGCTGCGGACGGGAGGAACTCCGCTGGAGACAACGGAATTCGACGATGCTGCGTCAGACTCACTAGACTCGACAAAGTCGCAGACGCCCTCCGAGGCCCTGCGTGCGGAATCGGGGAGAGTGAGTCTGACGCCGACAAGGAGAGGCGTGGGAGTGGCGATGGACTTGGCCACAATAGAGGCCAACTCTCAGCTCCAGCGGGAGAAGGAGGCTCTGGAGCTTGCGGGAAACATGAAACGCGAGTGCAAAGCGGTAGCGCTCGATTCCTTGCAGGCTCTATACGAAATAGTCTTGGCCCTCTCGGACTCGCGGTCCCGGCATCGCAACAACCTAGAGGTAGAGCGCACCCGTCACGCAAGGGAGTTGGTGAGGGTTGAACGTGCGCACAATAAAGCATTGCAGGAAGTTAACAAGGCTTTGGTCTCTGAGATCGGCCGGGCCCGCACCGACGTCAAGAGCAATCTTGACGAAACCAAAGCGGTTCGGGATTGGCTGGCATATGAGACCAAGGAGCAGAACGACCAGCAAGTACGCATTTCCAAGGCGATCAAGGGTCTGGAAGAGCGTCTGGACAGACTCGGATCCACATTCGTCCAGCAGGACCCAAAGGGCAAACACGATGTTCTCAAAAACCTGGAGGGCAGTGTCACAAAAACAACAATTAAGGTTGACACGCTCTCCAGACAGCTGGACGAGGTGAGGAAGGGCCTGACTAAGGCGCATGAAAACACAGAAAAGGTCCTAAAAGTCGCCGGGGAAATGCTAGCGTGCCAAGACCGGGTCCCAACAACCTTAACAAATACAAACTTGGAGGCGGAGATCGCAGGACTCAAGGTGACGGTGGCGGACCTCTCAACGGAGGTTGGCCGCTCCATCGAGAGGGCTGATTCCGCCACAAAACTAACACCAGACACACAAGCCGCGTCCAGGGTCATCACGGAGGAGCTGCAGCCTATAAAGGAAAACATTGCGGAACTGAAGACAATGTGGGCTAAGAGGGACAAAACACCGCCACCCCCGGTTCAGAACCTGGGTACAGAATTAGCGCAGGCAACCCTCAAGCCTATTTCAAAACTCCCTAAAATAGTTGTTGCTCCGCCTTCCCCCAAGCCGAACTACACCCTGATTGTCTCATCAGCTGAGTCGAAAGATAGTGGCGACAAAGTGATAGACAAAATCAGGGAAGCTATGAACACCAAAGTCACAGGACTGAGGTTCGACAAGGTCAGGAAGGCCAAAAATCAAAAAATAGTTCTCAGCTGCAGCACCAAAGAGGACCAGGACCTGGCAAAACAAAAAATAAAAGGGTTCAAGCATTTGAAGGTGGAGGTTGCAAAACCGAGCAACCCCCAGCTGATTTTGCGAGACGTGATGTCCATAAATACAGATTCCGACATCACGGAGAACCTATTGGCGCAAAATAAACACCTCCTTCAGGACATCGACCTGAAGGAGTTACGCTCAAAGTTCGGTACAGAAAAAAGGCTCGGAACCCGCATCAGTGCCATCCTGTGCTCGAGCTCTCTCCGAAGCTCCACAGCTCACTCTTGAAGGCCGAAAAAGTGTACTTGGGCCTTCAAAGAGTATACATCATGGACCACTCCCCATTGGTGCAATGCACTAAATGTATGGGGTTCGGCCATACTAAGGTCATATGCAAAGAGGGAGCCGATCTTTGCAGCCATTGCGGTGACGCCCACACGTGGGAAAAATGCCCAATTAGGCTGCAAAGGAGGGCCCCCAAATGCAAAAACTGCGCCAAGGAGTTTGGAGAGAGCTCGGAAAGCACACACAACGCATTTAGCGTCCTATGTCCGGTAAGGAAGAAATGGGACGCTATAGCACGACTGCGGGTCTCCTATTGCTAAGGGCAGCCACGGGGATGGAAGCACGGTGCCTCTCGAGGCCGACGGAGGCAGGTTGCGCTTCATTCAAGCCAACCTGCAGCGCTCAAAACTGGCGACAGCCGAACTGCTTCAGGCTGCTAGGGTAAACGGGGTATCGGTTGCTCTTATTCAAGAACCCTATGTGGGTTCTAAGGGCACCTTGAAAGAATACCCCGGCACGAGAGTAATTCAGTGCACCCTGGGCCGCAAAAAACCCGTGAAGGCGGCGATCATTGTTTTTGATGACCAGCTGGGTGTTATCCACGACCCGCAGCTGGTTACCGAGACCGAGGTAGCTGTCCTTCTGAAAGCGGAAGGTCTGAAGTTGGGAGTGCTCTCCGTCTACTTCGAGGGGGACCAAGAGATTGAACCCTTCGTGAGGCGCACGCAGCAGGCCTGCAGAAACCTGGATACTGCCGACATTGTCCTGGCTGGGGATGTAAACGCATGGAGCCACTGGTGGGGAAGCCGCACAGAGGACGCCCGAGGAGCGGCGTATAGTGCCGTCCTGGACGAGATGGGTTACCAGATCCTGAACACGGGTGACACACCAACCTTCGAAGCTCGCAGTGGAGACGGAATGCGCACAAGCATCGTCGATGTAACGGCGTGCAGCCCGTCTCTACTGGGAAGGATAGAGGAATGGAGAGTTGACAGAACGATGACGACTTTGGACCATAACGCGATAGTGTTTGGTCTGCGACTTGAGAGGCCTCTGGAACCCCGGAAGCCAAACTCGACTCGCAGATATAACACTAAAAAAGCGGACTGGCCTGGATTCGTCTCGATTTTGTCCCAATCCCTTAAATCGAAGGCGATCACCCCTGAAAATATCAGGGAAATTGCCACACCGGAGGATCTGGAAAATCTAGTCTCAGTCTACACGGGTGCCATTCAGGAAGCCTGTGAAAAGGCTATCCCAAAGATTGGCGCGCGCAGGGGCAAAACCGTTCCACCATGGTGGTCCAGAGAATTGGACCTCCTAAAGAAGGACGTCCTCCGGAAGAAGAGGAGGATCCGGAACGCGGCGCCCTCCAGGCGGCAATATGTCGTTGACGATTACCTAGAAGCAAAAACAAATTACGCGAGAAGAGCCGAAGAGGCCCAAACCCAAAGCTGGAAATCCTTCTGCACTAAGCAGGAGAGGGAGAGCATGTGGGATGGAATCTACCGGGTTATAAGGAGCGCGGCTAGGAGACAGGAGGATATGCTGCAGAGAGGTGGTGAGGGCCAAACCCTTTCCCCCTCCCAATCGGCGGAACTCCTGGCTGCCACCTTCTACCCGGATGATTCAGTGTCGATCGACCGGCCTTGTCACACTTTTCTGAGGACCCTTATGGAGCGAACGCCTGTTGAGGAAATGGGACTGCGACAGGACGACCCGCCTTTCACCACGACGGAGATGGAGACTGTGGTGAGGGCGATGAATCCGAAAAAAGCCCCCGGACCGGACGGAATAACAGCAGACATCTGTGCTGCGACGATAGAGAGCGATGTAGAGGTGTTCATGGCAATAGCCAACAAGTGCTTAGCACTGAAACACTTCCCATCCCAATGGAAATCCGCCCATGTTGTTATACTCCGAAAACCCGGAAAGGAGGACTACACGCATCCCAGGTCCTACAGGCCTATAGGCCTCTTGTCGGTTCTCCGCAAAGTTGTGGAAAAGCTGCTGGTCGGTAGAATTCAGTGGCACATTTTCCCCACTCTCCATACCCGGCAATATGGGTTCATGCCGCAGCGCGGAGCCGAGGACGCCCTCTACGACCTTGTGAATCACATCAAAATGGACATCGAAAAGAAAAAGATAGTTCTTTTGATTTCACTGGACATAGTGGGGGCCTTCGACAACGCCTGGTGGCCGGTCCTCAAAGCTCAGCTCGCGGCAAAGAGGTGCCCGGAGAACCTGTACCAGATGGTCTGCTCGTACCTCGACGGTCAAAGAATCACAGTAAATTATGCTGGTGCGGCATGCGAGAAGAGAACCACTAAGGGTTGCGTCCAAGAATCTATCGGGGGACCAACCTTTTGGAATATAATTCTCGACTCGCTGCTGCAGGATCTTTCGACCGACGAGGTGCACTGCCAGGCATTCGCGGACGATGTGGTGCTGGTGTTCACGGGCGACTCGATTGGGGAACTACAGGACAATGCCGACAGCGTCATCAAAAAGGTAGTACAATGGGGGTCGGACCACAAGTTGAGTTTCTCAGCTCATAAAACTCATCTAATGGTGCTGACGAGAAAGCTCCGGTGTGACAACCCCGTTGTATTCATGGCGGGCAGACAACTTGAGATCGTAAAAGAGATCAAGGTGTTGGGCCTTACGCTGGACAATAGGCTCTCTTTCGTGCCCCATGTGGAGGCCGTATGTAGGAGAGCGGCGGATGTCTATAAGCGGCTAGCGTGTGCGGCCAAGGTATCTTGGGGATTCAACCCGGAAATCATCAGGACCATCTATGTCGCCGTCATCAAGCCCATGGTGCTATATGCATCGTGCGTATGGGCCCCAAAGACGGAGCTCCAGATGATTAGAAACCGGTTGAGTTCACTACAAAGAGGCTTTGCACAAAAAATCTGCAGAGCATACCGTACGGTCTCACTCACAGCTGCGTTAGCGCTTTCGAGTCTGCTCCCGTTGGACCTGAGGGCGCAGGAGTCGGCCGCTCTATACAAAGCAAAAAGAAACATCTCGCAGGACTAATTGCCGCCGGGGAGAGAGCTCGAAAAAAGGGTGAGCTACCTAGATCAACCTCACCCTTCGAAGCTTATCAGCATCGAATACGGGCTCCTCGACGACGTAGACCCAGCCACCTTCGATCTTGCTGTCATCGGTCCAAAAATTTACACCGATGGCAGCAAGATCGAGGGAAAGGTAGGGGCTGCGCTCACTTGGTGGCAGGATGTTGAGGAAGTCAAAAACCTCACCTTTAGTCTGGACCCCTCTTGCTCTGTCTTCCAATCCGAACTCTACGCACTCTCCAGGGCGGTCTCACTGGCGCAAGCGAGTGGAGAAGCCCTAGTTAACATCCTGAGCGATTCGAAGTCGTCTCTGGACTTGCTCAAAGATCCTAAAACGAGCCATCCGCTGGCAAAAAGGATCAGAAAAGTCCTGGGGGAAGTCAGGGCGGAGGGAAGAGATGTTCGGCTCTTCTGGCTGAGAGCACACGTAGGGACACAGGGAAACGAGAGGGCCGACGAACTGGCGAAGAAAGCGGCTCTGGGGGCATGCACTGCCGTAGACTACGACAAAATTCCCCTTAGTCACGTCAAGAAATGCATACGCGAAGAGTCTGTCCTGAAATGGCAGGATAGATATGAAACTTCGCAAACGGGCACAGTCACGAAAAAGATCTTGCCACGCGTGAACCAAGCGTTCCGCGTGGTGAGAGCGACCAGACTGACGCCTGTGCAAATGCAGGTCTTGACGGGACATGGTGGAATAGCGGAGTACTTGCACAGGTTTAAGTTGAAAGACAGCCCTGGTTGTGAGTGCGACGCTGAAGTCGTGGAATCGGTATGGCATGTCATTCTGGAGTGTCCTCGTTTTCAGGTGGCCCGTCACAGCCTGACGAGCCAACTAAATATAGATCTAACCGAACCCACAATTACCGCGCTAATGCTGGACTCACAAAAAAGAAGTCTGTTCCTCACCTATGCGGAGAACATCTTCCGAATAGCAGCGAGGAGGAACAGCACATGCACAAGGGGAGATGGCGTGGCCGACATTGAGGCGGCGGGAAACCCGAAGACGACTTCGGCCCGGGAAACTAGCCCACATCGCACCAGCGAACAACAACTGCTGGCGCAAGGAGAAAAGGGGATCCCGGGCCTGAGAATCAAAGGGGTGGCCCTATTCATGGACGATAACGCGGAGCGGCTCGGCGTCGCCTTCAGCTGGTCCATCGCAGGAAAGAGAAGCGTTTTGATCTCTCCCGGTCTGGCTTTACTTCTGAACGGCAGCAATTTCAGGACGAACATGAAGCGCAGGGACTTCGACTCGCTATCCCAAATAGCGATCGGAAATGAAAAGTGCCGAATAGTCAGGATTCGACATAAGACAATCCTACTATTCGACTGGGCGGAAAAAACAGCTTTCGCCCAGGCATGTTCGATGCTTGCTCGTTTGGGGGTGCCGGATGAGGGCGCTGGGAGAACTCCGCGAATAATCAGTGTGGACGCAATGATCGTCTCCTGGGAGAAGGGGGAAGTCGCGGATCTCATTGGCTGCACAAAAGCATCAGCTTGCCATGAGATTGTGGTGTACGAGGATCGAGGTGCAAACCTTAGCTTCCTTCTCACCACAACGGCGACAACCTCAGTCGACAATTGGGGGCGGCCATTGGAGCCCACGCTCAGCGGCTCTGAGCGGCTTCAGCTGGAGACGGCAGGGAGAAGGACTACGGAGCGTGAGGAGGCACTGCGAAGGAGCCGGCAGGAGGAGGCTGAATCGTCTGGCAGGATGGGAGCCTTCCTAAAAACGTTCAGGTTCAAAGATGATCAACGCGTTCTTCGAGTTCAAAGCCTTAACAGCAGCCACAAAAGTCGTGAACCTCAAAACGTGTAAAGACATCCTACTCGCGTTTAGGAGGGGAAACGAAAGCTTGCTGGGGGTAAGGCTTGAGGAGGCGGACGCCACCGTATACAATAATGAAACATCGGAGACCCTTTATGGAAAAACGATGACAAAACATATGGTGGCGTACAATTGGACGGGTGGTCTAGTGGCTCTCGACGAGGAAAAATCGCGGCGAACGGGCAAGCCTACATATGAAACCCCCCCCCCCCCCCCCGATGACCCGATAGTGGTCACCGCCCGATGCACAAAGATCGCGTTGGAGAACGGAATCCTGAGAATGGCGGAAGCTTTTCCATGGGCTCCGGGATCCGACGAGTTCTGGAAAATCTGGACGGTGCCCAAAATTGAGTGGGTCAACGGTGTTCCTGGGTGCGGCAAAACTACCTGGATAGTGCAAAACTTCGATGTCGGGAGGGACGTTGTTGTCACCACAACAACAGAAGCAAGGAACGAGCTCAGACAGAAACTAGCCGCGCGAATTGGATCAGCATCCATATCCAAAGTGCGGACTATGGCATCGCTATTTGTAAATGGGTTGAGGGAGTCGGATAAGAGTCAATACAGTCGGCTCTTAATCGACGAAGCCCTCATGAACCATTTCGGTGCCATAGTCTTGGCTGCGCGGCTGTCTGAGGTGTCCGAAATCATGCTCATAGGTGACATAAATCAACTTCCGTACATCGACAGGGAAAACCTATTCAGGATGGAGTATGCCAGTCCCGCACGTGTATTATGTGTAAACAAGGAATTGGTCTGTACACATAGGAACCCGATAGACGTGGCATACGCGCTGAGTGAGGTGTACAGCGGTATGTACTCGTCCAAAGATCAGGTCCGGTCGCTGAGACTCGAGAGAGTCACGGGTGTGAGGATACCCAGCGCCCTTCCCAACACTCTATACCTGACGTTTACGCAGAAAGAGAAAGAATCCCTCACAAAATTGGGATTCGGGAAGGGTGATGGGTCCCGCATTCTGACAATCCACGAGGCGCAGGGCCTGACTTACAGTCGGGTGACTATAATACGGACAACCGAAAAACTGCAACTGCACGAAAGCATCCGCCACGCAGTAGTTGCAGTTAGTCGGCACACCACAAGTTGTACATACTACACGGACGACAGTGATGACGCAGTGGGCAGATTCATCGCTAAGGCACAGGCAGCTCCGGTTAGCAAAATAATAGACCACAATCTAAAAATGGCTATGAGAAGCGGGGACGAAGTGATCGTGGAGCAAACAGAACGCGTATCAAGGGCAAATCAATTGCCCAAAAATAAAGACGCGGCCTCCTGACCGTCACGACCCCAAAACCCATATCCTTACCCAAAAATTGTAATAGAGTCTAAGATTAGCATAGTTACTGTAAAATAGCATAAGAACTTATATAAAATAAATAAATAAAATTATATAAAATCAGATGCACACAGAAACCGTCGTACACACAACGTCCAAGAGTGCGGTGGCGGACGGGCCGGGTCGCGACATTCCCTTCAAAATGGTTGAGTGGGGCGATGGCTGGCCCTTCCGTCAGACTTGTGAACAGGTGCTGCACAGGGGGACCAGACGGTGTTTGTGTGCAAAATAAAATTTGTGTCTGTAAAATTCAATATAATAAGACAGAGGAAAAAAAAAAAAAAAAAAAACCTAACCTAAGCTTGCTTGCTTGCTTGCTTGCTTGCTTGCGTGCGTGCCTGCCTGCCTGCCTGCCTGCCTGCCTGCCTGCCTGCCTGCCTGCCTGCCTGCCTGCCTGCCTGCCTGCCTGCCTGCCTGCCTGCCTGCCTGCCTGCCTGCCTGCCTGCCTGCCTGCCTGCCTGCCTGCCTGCCTGCCTGCCTGCCTGCCTGCCTGCCTGCCTGCCTGCCTGCCTGCCTGCCTGCCTGCCTGCCTGCCTGCCTGCCTGCCTGCCTGCCTGCCTGCCTGCCTGCCTGCCTGCCTGCCTGCCTGCCTGCCTGCCTGCCTGCCTGCCTGCCTGCCTGCCTGCCTGCCTGCCTGCCTGCCTGCCTGCCTGCCTGCCTGCCTGCCTGCCTGCCTGCCTGCCTGCCTGCCTGCCTGCCTGCCTGCCTGCCTGCCTGCCTGCCTGCCTGCCTGCCTGCCTGCCTGCCTGCCTGCCTGCCTGCCTGCCTGCCTGCCTGCCTGCCTGCCTGCCTGCCTGCCTGCCTGCCTGCCTGCCTGCCTGCCTGCCTGCCTGCCTGCCTGCCTGCCTGCCTGCCTGCCTGCCTGCCTGCCTGCCTGCCTGCCTGCCTGCCTGCCTGCCTGCCTGCCTGCCTGCCTGCCTGCCTGCCTGCCTGCCTGCCTGCCTGCCTGCCTGCCTGCCTGCCTGCCTGCCTGCCTGCCTGCCTGCCTGCCTGCCTGCCTGCCTGCCTGCCTGCCTGCCTGCCTGCCTGCCTGCCTGCCTGCCTGCCTGCCTGCCTGCCTGCCTGCCTGCCTGCCTGCCTGCCTGCCTGCCTGCCTGCCTGCCTGCTTGCTTGCTTGCTTGCTTGCTTGCTTGCTTGCTTGCTTGCAAGTAGTTTAAATAATTCATTTTCGAAATTAAATTTTTTGTTAAAAATAAAAATTACATTTAAGTATCAACCCTCGGATTTGACAATTATATGTTTCAATTTCAATTATTATTTCATAAAAAAAAATGGATACAATTTCCTGTGAAAAATATACACAGGTACAAGTCACGGTTTGTATCGAGTTTTCGACGTGAATACATCATCTTTTCAGAAAGGGGCACGCCAGAAATTTGAGCGACATATAAATTGTGTAGGTACAAAAACACTATGATTTCTCGGAAACTATAATTGATATTGAAAAAGTAAAGTCACCGTCGTGAAGTTCGTTTTGGTGACTCTTCTAAATGGTATAACGTCATGCGTCCGGGGCTTAGAAATATGACGATTACGTCTTAGCGATTAGTAATTCTTGTTTGTCCCCGCTTGCAATACTATGATGCACTCTACGCACAGACGAGTCAACCTATAGACCACGCTTTAATAAACGTCAGTACAAAAACGAAATCGTCAAAAAGTGGCGGGGTGCGGGGAGAGGTCGGCTAGTTTTCATTGGCTCGTTCAAAATTGATAATTTAATGGCTTCCGACCTGCTTCCAAGTGACCGCTCACAAGAGACGTAGTTATGTAGTGTCACTACATAGCCTTGGCGAATGCTACTCCCTGTCAAAGCGTGGTCTATAAGGTTGACTTGTCTGTGACTCTACGTATCACTGGAAAAAATGACGAGATGCTGTTGATTTAAATACGACATATTTCTGTCTGTCTCCACACGAGAACACTTCCCAACACGGTTATTCGAATCGAATTCGAATTTCACGTATATGTATAATTTACATAACCATCGATAATTATGGTATCATCGAGCTGATCCGACTATGGAGCTGGAAGATGGATAACAGAACCCTTCAATGACTTCTTGTAAATCCACTGTGGTGCCGTCGGCCGGGCTAATTAAGATAAAAGCATGGCGTGAGGAAAACCATGTCACGAATAATTAATTACCCAAGGTCTAGGTGGGGACGTGCAGAGGAGCTGGACAGCCATAGTTAGCAAACATACCACTAGGGTACCAATGTCTGAGATCTAAACCCATACCTAATTACGGATAAGTTTACGTATTCTAATACTTAAAATTCGAAAATAAAAATATATTATACCTATCATTTATTATACTATACTAAAATTATATTAAACAACACGGAAATGGTCTTTCTCGTAAGCATTGTCTTAAGGGGTCACAGCCAGATTTTGTTGTTGATAGTACGTGAAAAATTGCAGTGCTCTAGGATAACTAAAAATATATGTTACTTAAGAGGATATGTTTCATACATCGATAACGACAAAAACGTAAATACGTTTACTTTGCTCGATAGAAGAAAATCGCAAACATACCTCTTAAAATTTTTATTTGTCTATACTGACGTTTTATTTTGATACTTATAAACTCGAAACTTTTTATGAATTTTCTATAAACAATATTGCGTACATCGACGAGACACTTTTACTCTAAATATAATATTACTTGTTTAATTTGATATTTTTACTTAAATCACTTACGTGACTTTACTCTGAGAACGCTGAAACGCGCTGTCTTTTTCGCACTGTATATATTCGCATCTCGCCATCTTATATCCTCACATCGCCTCAGGGCCGCGATGCTAATAGACGTGTCGCTCTTTGCTACATCAATCTATCGCGTATCAGATTATTTAAAATATTAATAAAATAAAAACATTGGCGAATGCAATTCGCTTAAAATGGTTTTTGTTTTGTAACAAATAATATTTTACACTCTAATATATTTAAAAAAAAAAATTGTATGCCGGGTTCGAACCTACAGCCTTAGTCCTAATCGTTGTTGTTCTAATTTTGTTAGGTACGTACCTACCTATTTGCAAATGTGTAATTTGATTGGAAATCTGAACTTTCAAGATTAGGCAATTACCCTATTTTTAGTTGTAAGGCATATGTTTTATTAATATTTTCATCTTATGGTAATACGTGAGATTTCACATAAGATCAATAACTCATAACGTTGGTTAGGTATTACTATATCTAGCCTAATACTTAATTGAATATTTCTTCAATAGACTATAAATATTATACACTCAAACGTGAAAAAAAAAATTCTTTGGGCGTGGGGATCGAACCCATGCTATCGCCGCACGACTAAATTGAGCTAATGAGATTTAACGTCTCAACTACCCTGCTTGAACAAATGCAAGTGAAATATGTTACTACTTTCTAATACTTCATTTGATTTTTGCTTTATCTACGAATTTCAAATTCCAACTCCGTATGTGAACTGTAGCAAATAAAATAATCAAATCAAAAGATCATTTTATTTATCACAGTTCAAATAATTCACATAAAGTAAAAAAAAAGTATTTCACAAAATGAATCATTTGTTAGATTATCTATATTAATAAAATTGAAGTGTCTGTCTGTCTGTCTGTTTCCATATTAATAAAATTGAAGTGTCTGTCTGTTTCGGCTAATCTCCGAAACGGCTAAACCGATTTCAATGAAACTTTGCAAACATACAGAGGGCATTACCGGGGGTAACAGAGGGTACTTTTTGTCTATCTGTTTGTCCGTCTGTCTATCTGTTCCGGCTAATCTCCGAAACGGCTAAACCGATTTCAATCAAACTTTGCAAACATACAGAGGGCATTACCGGAGGTAACATAAGGTACTTTTTGTCTATCTGTTTGTCCGTCTGTCTATCTGTTCCGGCTAATCTTCGAAACGGCTAAACCGATTTCAATGAAACTTTGCAAACATACAGAGGGCATTACCGGGGGTAACATAGGATACTTTTTGTCTATCTGTCTGTCCGTCTGTCTATCTGTTCCGGCTAATCTCCGAAACGGCTGAAGCGATTTCATTGAACATTTGCAGACGTGTCTATGTAACTACGTGACCAGATTTTTAAATGCATATATTTTCGAAACCATCAATGGTAGACCTATCGTGTTGGTACTCAAACTTGAAGTTAGCTGTGCTTTCGTGTGCTGGCAGGACGGCGTTGAAGTGATGAGCAAAAAGTTTCGTCTGGAACCATTTCGTTCTGTTTACCAAGCGGAATTGCTCGCGCTTCGGCAAGCTGTCAGGCAGGCGATGGAGGTCGATCGATATAGGGATAGCGATATCCTGAGTGATTCTCGCTCTTCTTTGGACGCAATTGCTAACCTGAGGGCCACACATCCACTGATGAACGACATTTGGATCGATTTGTCCCGGGCGGCCGCTAAGGGCGCTCGAATTAAGCTATGGTGGGTTCGAGCTCACGTCGGACTCGCCGGAAATGAGAGAGCCGATGAACTCGCCAAGCAAGCCGCCCTTACACTTAAGAAGGCTGCCGATTATGACAGATTCCCACTGTCGTTCGCCAAAAGTACCATACGCCAACGGACGCTGGAGACCTGGCAGGAAGAGTATGTGACGAGTCCTCGCGGAGTGGTCACTAAAATGTTCTTCCCGAATGTTCACCAGGCCTACAATATAATTGAGAAACTTGGCGTGTCGTACTGGACTACACAGGCGTGGACTGGACATGGCGGTAACGCGTCTTACCTCCATCGATTTGGGCGTAGCGACGATCCGCGTTGCGTGTGCTCCGGCGACATCGAGCAAACTATAGAGCACGTTCTGAATGAGTGCCCAAATTTCGCTGCCAAGAGGTTGCAGCTCGAGTTTGAGGTCGATACCAAGATAACGACCGCGAACTGGAGCTCCCTACTGGCGGATAGTCGTTCGGGACCGAAGTTTGCTGACTTTTGCGCTGGCGTCATGGTGGCAGTCGCGGGCATGAATAGGACCCGGCCGGTGGTGTCTGCTGGTTCTGGTTCTGGGTGATTTTATTGATAATCTAAAAATAGACAATTCAAATAATATCAATTGTTCTGCAGACCTCGCAATAATAAAAAATAAATAAAAAACAAATTTTGAGTCCACTATTCAAAATAAAATGAATGAACTATTATTATTACTATTATTATTACATCTGACAAGTCCATCAAGCCGTTTAGACCACAGAGCGTTCCAAAGAACTAGACTTGGGTACTTAAATTCAACTATGATTACAAAAGAATAGCCCATTAAGTGTCAAACAAACAATTTATTTATAGCTAATCTATTTGGGTTCGTTAGGTCGGTTTCACATACATTCACAAAACTAAAACACAGAAATACTGAAAATACTAAAAAATGGAAAAAAGTCCAGCAGGCACGAGCGGCACACACACTTGCTGCACTTCGACGGTCTGTGCTTCGATCTTGGCTCAGGGCATGGATGAACGCCATTTTCTTTGACAGTCACGCAGCCAAGACGAGAAAAGCTTCAAACTCCGAGTTCAGGTGTGGGTGAATAGCACTCCCATATCTGTACCCGCATCATGAAATTTTTCATTTGGCTTCGGAATCAGCATGAAAATAATCTAAATAAATGGATTTCTAGCCATAAATAGTAAATACCCACCAAAATATAAGACCCATTTTAATTCAAAACCTCAGAATACCAGAAGTAGCGTTCAATTATGATTACACATACCGCGTTGTGTCCAAAAACATTACGTACGTCCCGCTCCTGCCCCACTTCCCGCCCGCGTAATGTTGCTAGCTCGGGAGAGGTTTCCTACTGTTTTTGGGATAATCATATAAAATAAAAAAAAAGGTGTTTAATAATAGTTATTTAAGATACACGTGCGGAAAGTAAGGTTTTCAGGCACGCATTCGGATAAAACCTTTTACGCTCAAGTATCTTACAGCATTTTTCAATGCATTTTGCGAGGAAATACAACAAAAAAATAAGTATACTTAATAAAGAAAATTTATTTTATTTCACCAAACCCTATTTACAACGAAATGGCGCGCTTTCTTTACAGATCGCGCGTTTCATACAGTTTTTTTTTTCTTGAGACAAAGGTACAGTATACGTACAGCCAATAATGTGAAAAATATTTTTGTTTGCGGAAACAAAACACGTATTTTTAAATGAGATAATCAAGAATCTTATGTTATGGCGTTTATCATCATTTAATTATTGCTAGAGCGCGCATACTTATAAATAATTGTTTTTTTTTCGAATATCAAAACCTCCTTGCATCTTTGTAATTTTTTAAATTTTATTACTTGCACCATGCACCATAGAGTCAAAAAATTACTTTATTTCAGGCGTGAAATAAAGGATTTAAGTACTGTTTTATTTCACGCGTGAAATAAAGAGTCGGTTTCCGCAAAATTTTGTTACACAAAAAAGAAAACTTTATGAGCAACTACATTGAAAAAATATTAACAGTTAGGTATATTTAGACCGCGATTATATAACACAAATTATTTCTTGCGGGGCGGCCGTACGGTCGCCGCGTACTTGTGTTCATTCATAGTAAGTTTTAACTATATTAGGTACTAGGCCGAAACTCACAACATTCAAATTTCCTTCAGGCGCCAGGTGTTTACTTGAGTTCAATGAGTTTTTTAGTACAATACGAGTATAATTATAGAAAGGAAGTAGCATGACCTTCTGACACAAGTGTTCTTCATTTAATAGAAAGTTACTCACTACAACATGAAATGCATACATACCATTTTAGTTAAATAAAGGAAATAAACATTTATTTTTTTATACCTATTACAATTAATAAAACCCGGCTTCAATAAGGTAAGTTTTTAAAGGTAAGGTAAGGGAAGTAAAGTTTTTATTAAGTACCCTTTTGTTGAGTAAGCTTTTTATAATATTTTCTTTTAGAATTTGAACTGATTTGCAGAATTTTACGTTTAAATAAATAATGTAGGCAACTAATTTTATATTTAAATCTTTTTCAATAACCGCCGTTTCTATGACTTGCACTATTTATGTGGTCATCATTTACCAGGAATATATTATTTTTTTCAATGAATTTCTTGAAAATTGAAAGAACGATTGCTAAACGTTCGATATTTGAACTTATAACAAAATCTTCATTTGAAATTTTTCGGGCATGTGCTTCTCAAATACGACATTCATGTAATTAAGATTTTGGGGAGGGAAATAAAGTCTGCCTTTATTTTTCAATCCATATCACAATCCATACCACACCTGAGGCCAATTGCTTCTACACAAAACGAACATTTTATTGATTTCGACAGGTAATAAGCAACAGTTCCCGATATTAACCTACGATATATTTTGACAGATAATGAAGCTGAGGCAATTCTAAGACAATAACTTTGCAATGCTACCACTATTTTCACTATTATAAATCATTATTGAGTAGCTTTCTCGTTGTATCACATAGAAAGTCCAAATCAGAAATATGGATATCACCAATTTCTGAGTTTGATCGTGTAGGCGATTGCGGCTGTGTATCCTGAAATGAAATACTTTAAGTCTATCATAAAATGAAAAAGCAAAATGCTTAATCAAAAACAGAAAATCAAATGTAATCAATTAAACATAAAAATTTTAGGTAGGTAAGTAGGTACGCAAATTTTCCGAAATCGAAGGTCCAGATGTTTCTATATGTGACTCAGACAATTGTGATGTCAATACCAAATGCCGAAATAGCATGCCATTATTAGATAATTCATATATTACTCCATTCACCAAAATTTAATTTTAATCGGAATGCATAGAAGATTCATTAACACGTATACAATGTATTCATAAAGGTATATCCTTTGTATTTTCTAGGAAAAAAATAAATTTTTGGTATAATAGCCACCGAATTTCCAGTCACTAGTCGTGAATGAATTTCGCATTTATCAGTACGGTATTGGATTACCCACCAACCACCTACCCGCCATCAACCCGCTTTAAAGCAGCGTGGTGGATTAAGCTCCAAGCCTCCTCATCCCGAGGGGAGGCCTACGCCCCTGTAGTGGAGTATTAATGAGATGATGGAATTGAATGAAATTAGATTATTTCATAATATAATTATGACCTACATAATGAACAGGAAAGGTCCAATATGAATAATATTTAACTAATATATCTTGACTAACTCTACCTTAGTCGGAATAGCTGATTTCTTTAGTTTTTTTAAACCACGTTTTGTGTCACAAAAATATTGCTCGTCAAAGTGAATTAAACAAATTACGTTCCGCTCTGATGGTCTCAAAAACTTATTTAGCCGTGCTCTTTGTATGACTTTCATCTAATTCAATTTTCTTTGTTCTTTATTGTTCACACAGGTGCTTTATTACTCAAACAATAGAGTATTCTAAACAGGTATTAAATAAAAAGTAGATTAAATTTTCGATGGAACTGGCAACACTCACAAAATGAACGCGCCATTTTTTAAGTCAATCACAATATGTAAAACAAATTCAATAATTAAATAAATCCACTTGTGAATACGTTACTTACAGATGAAATGTGATCCCATCAGATTTCTTCGTAAGCCCAGCAGCATTTTTGCATGTAGGAACGACACAAGACGACATTTTAAAATTAAAATTGACACTTGTACTGTACATTATAACTCGGTAAGTGCTACGGAGTGACTAATCGCAACAAAGTGAAACCACTCTTTTTAAGAGTGGTTTTTGTTTCTTCAGTTTCACACTCGCAGGCGGTTTCTGGTATTCTGAGTTCAAAACATTATTCGAATATTTAACGTCTCGCTATCATGTTAAAGTAAATGCCTCTAAATAAATAATTTTTTTAGCCAAGTATAGTAACTGAACTGTAAATTAAAAAATTTGGCCTATTTTATACTAACATGTTAACGAAATGAAATTCTGGACTTTTTGTTATTATAAATTATTAAATTGCCTGCAATTTTTTTTTTAAATAGTAAATGTTCTTTTTAAGTCTTTAGTCCACCAACTTAGGTAAATATTGCTCAATTAACGATGCCATAAAATTAGAAAATATTAATAATTTTTAAATCTTACTGAAGAATCAGTCTTCTAGGTAGATAATAATAATCATTATAATGTTACAGGAAAATCAAAGCTTTTTTATCTTTTGGCCCGCTCGCGATGTCACCTATATTGTAGATAATAGTTTGTTTAGGCAATAAAATAGCACAACAATTTTCTCAGTAAGATTTTATGGTCACTTACTTTTGGTCTCGCGATTTAGTTTAAAGTACAATCACTAAAACAACTAGTATCATTGCGATTTCAAACTTTCATTGTTTGCTAAATATTACGTTTTTTTTTAATTAAAGTCCAAATTATATTTTGGTGATCATTATGTTATGAGCGATGAATAAAAAACAAATTATGATATATTATTTGGGCGAAAACAGTTTAATTAGCACTTTGTGCTTTATTATATTTCAAACAAGATAACACTTTTCAATGAGAAACATTAGCCCAAATCATTGTTTGGTTTGAAAGGTGATGATCGAAAAAAAGTATGGGTATATATAGGTATATATATAGTATATAACACAAATAGAAAGAAGGAAATAGACTGATGCAATAATACAATGAGACAAGGTAGCTGAACATGTTTTCGAGAGGAAGCGTGCCACAATATTTAATGTAAACGTTATGTAACGCAAAGATAATATTAGAAAATATAGTGAAAACATAATTAATGGTACATTCCCTTAGAACGCCATCATCGCCGGCAGTGGCGCAAACGTGGCGTTGACCTTGGTTGGCGGTATATGAGGCGAGTGCGGTGGCGTTGACGCAAGAGGGATGTACCAATTCTGCCACGAACACACCAGAGGCCGTTGACCACAACCACACCGCGTCCGCATCAGCGCGTCCACCACCCGTTGGCCTGTATAATAAACAGGCGTTCCGTATAGATCCAGTACAGCAAGCCTCATTGCGTTTCTGAGGAAGACTTGTTCCAAACAAGAATAGGAACGTTTTTCTAGCCTTCATCACTTCAGCGAAGGTCTACGGGATATAAGTAGAGGGCTGCAGATTTCTTTTTGAATTATTTGCACATAAAACAATTTCTCGTATTTTCATGATCGTCGAACATAGTGGGGACATCAAGGCCCCACACTGCTCAGCAGAATCGACGGTATGGCATGTTATACTAAATGCATTATCAATTTCGCGAATCAAATCTAAGGTAGCCGTAGACGGACCCAAAAATTTAATTTTTTGTTTATTGTATTCCAGGCTGCCACACCGTAAAACACCCCGAAAACAGCAAGGGAGAGAAAATCATCACGAATGCATCCTATCGATGTTAACATATTTATTAGAAACAGGGCAGATGATGGCAGATGAATGTCTTAATTCATTAATGTTTTGTGCAAGTTAGTAGAAATATGACGATTATTGTTGAAGACGTCGGAAAAAATCAAACCGAGTGGTAGTTTCCTTCGAAAACGCTACCCTAAAAACTAAGAACCCTCTTGAAAATTTCAAGGATAGCTTATTATGCTCATTTTTATGTTTAAAGAAATGGTGTCATATGAAATGCCAATTGGAAAGCGTTAACGCAACACATGAAATATAAACACCGTAAAGTTAGGCAGAATTTATCAATGTTGTATAACAAATTTTTTTTATGTATATATTTTTTGCTTTACAAATATTTACAGAATTAGAAATAAAATACATTGAAAATACTCCAACTAGGGTTAACTTACATAACACTTAAATCTAATTAAAGCTAATCCACAAGTCCCACGCAACAAGCAGATACGACAGTACAACAGAAAAAAAAACTCTACGGCATATATGTGTCGCAGAATGATTTGATAATTCGAATTTTCGCAAAAACCTTAGGGATTTTGCAAAAACACGGATAATTAGACAATGGTGAAAACGTTTCTCAATCTTATTGGAAAAGGTTAGGGTTTTTTTACAAAAATACTAGTCGCTGTAGTAATACTGCGAAACGAAACGTTAGCTATTATGAAATAAGAACGCTGATTGGCTGGTCGGAGCGCCCAAATCGAGACCTCATCTGATTGGTTGAAGTTTTAAATGATAATCATTCACGCACGTTATTTTGTTTATGTTTTTGAGAGCAATACAGCAGTCTTTTGTTTTAAGTGTGGTTAAAAGTATGCAAATGTTTCTATAAATCGATATTGTTATTTCTAACCCTTCATAACTCAATGATCTAATACTTCAAAGCTCACAGGGTAAAACTAGGAACCAATCAGAATAAAATTTGGTCAGTAAGCAAAAATCTAGCCAGTCAAAGTTAAGAATATTCAATGTTACTAGAGCGACTTGCGTTTTTGCAAAAACCCTATCTTTTTCCAGTAAGATTTCCAAATGTTTTTGCTACTATCTAATTATCCGTGTTTTCGCAATGTACCTAGGGTTTTCGCAAAAATTCGAATTATCAAATCATCCTACGACATATGCACTGCTATCCGTGCGAGTCCGGGGCGGGTCGCTAGTGTGGTATAAAAGTTAATGGAGAATCCATTATAACATCTAAGTCACGAATATGATACACACGTTGTTACAATTCATCGCATAATGTATATGTTATAATTAAATGGGGTTTTGTTTTCTAAACAAGGTTATCATGCTATTTTTAGATTTATAAAAATAATTAAATTTTAAAGAGACAAAATGTTCAAAAAGAATAAAATCATGTTGAAGAGATTGACCATCATCTTCATGAATTATAACTCTGAAGATTCTGGTATCATGAGCATAGAGCAATGTGCTTGAACCCTTGATAGTTTCAGTTGGGTCATCTACATACCGAATAAACCACAACGGCGCTAAATAAGGATTGTGGGACAAAGCTCATATATTTATATTGCGAATAAAAACCACTCAGAACTATAACTCGACTTCTATTTTTAATTTAAGACTTCAATCATTTAATTAAATCACCATGAATACTAAGGCTTCATAGCTTCGGCTATAATGTGCGATGTCTTATTTTGTGAGTCGCTTTTGCGTAGTTAAACACTGCAATCTACCCGGTACACGTATCTTCCATTCAGAGCATAATTAACTTATTTTATATACTTCTAATCGACATTTAATTATATTTAAAGTTATTACCTAAATCTCCCAACTTTACAAAGTTAAGTTGAACATGCGTAGGTACCATAATACGCAATAAGTACATACGTTGCAACGAAATATTCGGAGACTGCCGGAAACACGAAGTAAGGTTGGGGGGAACCGGGTAGCCGCAGCCGTAACGCGACTCCCACCGGCCGCAACGACACCAGAGACACCGTCGCCAGCCGTATGCATCCCACCGGGCTCTCGGTCATCCACTCACGCACTAGCGTCCAAACGCACCTGCAACATCGTCTTAGCACGCTCGGCGAACACCCAGCTACGAGTCTACCGTAACAAACCTTTGATCAGAAGCGAGTGCAACGCCCACGATGTGGCCACGCATGTCGATGAGCGCATCCGGCGGCGTGCAAAGAGCTCGTATATGTGCCCGTCCGCGCTCGTCGTCTTGCTCGATTACGTCCATGGCCCTGGCAGCGGCGGCGGAGGCGCGACGTTCGGCCAGACGTGAGGCTAAAGAGGGTGCACCGGGAGGCGGCCAGGCGGCGGCTGCAGCACCTGTCGCGAGCCGCGTGAGTGCCAGCGCATGGCCGCTGCTGCGCTCAGTACCACATGTATAGATAAGCACTCGAGCTCCGTTGACCACCTGATACGATAATAACTTTATTAAGAAATCTAATAACTAGAGAAAGAGACGACTGTGCCTTAGTGTTTGTTTATTGATATTTCATAGATTCAAGACCGAAAGTTGTCTCATTCTTCGGCTGTTATAGCAATAAAGATAATACGTATAAATAAAAGTTCTGACTGACTGATAAATTCATCAAAGTGCAATTTAAATCGCTGCTATTAAAAAATTGAAGTTTATTCAAAGGAGTAGGTAGATAGGTTATTTACATACAGAATATTTACTTATATTCCGACCGGCTAACGTAAAAAATACGAAGTGTTGAAAAGTTTGTGAAAGCGATGCTCTTCATGAAAAAAGTATAATTGAAAATTTTAAAGACCCGAGAGAAAAAAATACTAAAAATGTGACAGTAAAAGAGTGACATGAAAACCCCTAACAAAGGAAACACTTAAAATATTAAAAAGGTAGTCTTTTATCAAGAGTGAAATAGTTAATTATATCCGTATTTTACTTTATAATCGTCCAAAACAATAAAAAATTTAATGTTAACTAGATTAGCGACCCGCCTGCAGCTTTGCTCGTGCGCTATTTACTTTTTTTTTTACTTACTTTTAATTAACTTTTTTAGCCTTATCTCATTCTCGGTCTTTCCTTAATCCGTTTTCGTTCCCGTCGCGCACGGGTAAATATTCGCCCAAAGTGGAGTGAGGAGAAAAGAAACGAAGTTATTCCTGTCGCTATTATCGTTCCCGTTCCTGGCTCCGGTCTGTCCAGTCCCGTTTTCGTTTCCATCATCAGAAGTGAGGAATATTTAGGGTGAAAGATTGTGAAAACTTTAAACGTGAATATCTCGAAATGCGTGCCGGGTCAGTTATCGGGTTTTTGCTCTCAGCTACGATATACAAAGTTTCGTGTTCGTGCTATTAACTGTTGAAGAGTATCCTCATGAGGAGACAATCTTGGCTTCAATATCAATTCGTGGTACACTAATTGTACACAATGTTATATATATGACTGCGTTATTGTTAATAAACACTTATTATATATATAAACAAACCTCCGCCTCGGTCGAACCATCTTTGAAACATTCATGATAGTACTCGGATTGAAAATGAATACGGGAAGGTCGGATTTCATCGATAGCCTTATCGGCGTCCATCAATTGCTCGGAGCCACTCCAGCAGAACTCCGAAGGCTTGGAGTGTTTGGATGGCAGAGCAGCGTCCACAGTCGTCAGTAGCATACATCTGGTGACGTAAGTCTGTATTACTGTTAACTACTGGTCAACGTATTCAATTTGTGATCAAATGTTAGTGTTACCGAGCGGCGCTACCGGCGACAGTGTAAACCCGTAACAGACGCGCCATGACCGGCACATGCTCAGAGTGCGTGTGCTGCGCGGCCGTCGTGAGCCAAAGTTCGGTGACGGCGTCACCATTGCCAAGGTAATGCAGGCGCGGAGCCAGTAGGTGGTACTCGTCGAGCCAGCATCCACGCGCGGATGGCGGTACACACCACACGCGACATTGCAGCCTCGCCTCATCGCTCCCGGCTTCTGACTCCAACTGATAGACGGCAATTTCTCCACGAGTTCCATCGCCGGGTAGCGGACCACTGGCTAGCAGTAATTTGTCGTCTTCGCTGAACTGCAGGAAGGTTGCATGTCTCCAACCGATCACACGTACGTTCATGAGGAAATGTTCCGACCATACGCCTTTGTCGTCCTCGGTGCATACCTGAGGGCGGCGGTGCATATAGGACCGTCGAGCACGTGTTAGGCGAAAGACATGAGGGAGCAGGTCGCACCATAATGCAGCCGTCCTGTGCTGTGACAGCCAGAAGATGCGCTCGGTGCGAGAACACGACGTGTAACAGTGGTGCTGAACCCGGAAAGCAATGGGGTCCAGGACGCTGGCGCCAAACAGCTTCCGTACGCCAGTGCTCTGAACGCCAACTCCACCCGCGCCCTATAAATATGCCATACGCAAAAACAAAATATATCATTTAACCGACTAAGGACGTAGAGGCAGTGGCGAATCTAGGATTTTTTCGAGACGGGTCAAACACAAATACAGCCGCCCTCGCCAATTCAGCGTTAAGTTTCTCTATAAAATTCTTTTGTCTTTTAAGTAAAAACAATATAATTAAATAGGAAGAGTTGGAGATCAAACAAAAACTTCATTTTATATTTTAAAATTCTTTAACTATATTTTAAGGTTCGTTTGTCCATCGCATAGTTTAAGTTTTATCGAAAATTACGTAACGTAGACTTTGGTAGTAACGTAGACAACCGCTTAGTCTAGTAGGTGGCGACCCTGCCTCCGAAGCTGGAGGTCCCGGGTTCGAATCCCAGGTCGGATCAGTATTTATATGATGGATATTGATACTGGTACCGGGTCTTGGTTGTTTTATGTATGTGGTGTCTTCGCTTGGCACCCAAAACACAAGCTAATACTTAGTTTGGGGCCTAGACATTGTTGTGATGTATACGTTATTATTATTATTGTAAGATCAGAGTTAGCAGTTGGTGACGTACACAAATAATAAATATTTTTATAATCAAAGATGATGTCGAATAAGATGATAAATTGTTAGTTAATTTTTATTTTTATTGTTAAACATAAAGAAAAACGACAACAAAACCACTTAAAGAAAAAAAGTTCTTGGCTGAAAAGTAAAAAAACGAGCTATATTTTATAGGAATTTGATCTGAACAACGTAAAATGCACTTTGCTTTGTTTTCTTGTCCGTTACCTAGCTAAGCAAATATTGAAATATACTATCATAACATGACTTGAAGGCAAACAGAAACTGCAAAATATGTATATCTACAAAAACCAATAACTTAAATATGTAAACATATATTTTGGTTATATACCATTTGGTTGGTATACCATTCAAGTCATATTTATTATGATCGTCAGTTAATAACTTTCTCACAAGTAAAATTAACAAAAGTTCTTTAGATGTCATTGCCAAATCTTCATGGCTTGTAACCATACTTGTAATTAATACTTGTAAACGGTAAAGCTATTCTCACACGGAACTCTGCATTGCGTATGGCACGGTTTCAGTTGTTCAGTTCACAGATGACAGTCTAGTTGATCACAATCAATAGTCTTAGGGCTTACGACGATATTTACATCGAAAGCTGCATTTTGTGCAGAAAGCAAGCCGCTTTGCGCAGTGATACTAGGGACCAATATGAATGATTTCGTCCAAGGAAATGAAAATTTCATCCACTGCAATTCAAGATCGCGGACCATTTCCAAAATAGCGGCTGCATAATTTTAAAAATGTATAGAGTCCATCAAACTGCACCAATTTTAGTGTTTGTGGTGTCAATAGACTTCTTTTGACTTCTTTAATCTAATAAAAATAATATCACTCATGAAATGAAAGATGGTGGCCGAATAATTTAAAAAATGTGAATTTTCTATAATATGCTCATTTATTTTTTATTTTAAATAAATTCTGATGATAATGTCTACAAAATACAAAACAATTCAGAAAATCCGTTTAGTAGTTTTAGAACTACACACATTACAAAAGTACAGCATGGTTTCGAAATCGTCGCTGCAAATAATGAATACATCATACAATTGAAATGCGTATCAGACGATTCGTATTTATATCCTGTATTATATGACGTCATGTAAAAACCGGTCAAATGCGAGTTGGACTCACGTTTAAAGGGTTCCCTACCACTTCACACACAACTATTTGTTTTGTTGACTACTTATTAATCTCATTACGAAACGGCGTTTTATATATTTGATGTTTACAATATATAGTCCATAATATATAAAAATTTCAAATTCCTACTTAGCTTAGTTTTTGAGATAGACTATAAAACAAAAATTATGCGAAACTGACAAATTTGATCACACATTTCTATTTTTTTAAAGATAAAAAAAGAACAGAGTATATATTTACTTTACTCGATTAGCTCTAAATAAACAAACAACAAGTTTCCCACTTTAGTCTTGCAAGGATATTTTAAAAGAAGGACGATAAAAAAAATTATGTAAATAAAAGAAGAGAGGGAAAAAACCGAAGGTAAAG
Organism: Luffia ferchaultella; assembly: GCA_949709985.1. Taxonomy (NCBI): domain Eukaryota; kingdom Metazoa; phylum Arthropoda; class Insecta; order Lepidoptera; family Psychidae; genus Luffia; species Luffia ferchaultella. The sequence continues at coordinate 27,854,426 of OX453241.1, read as the reverse complement.
GAGTGGGTACATTTTAATTATGGCAAAAAACTAGCTAAGGACTAGTAATAGGCATGAACTAATATGATTTGTGTGACAATCAAAATGATACAAACCTTGTAGTGTAGTGACGAACTCGTGAACGATAATATCTGGGTTAAAGTTTGAATAATACCAATGTAAAAACGAAAAGCTAGTATTTAAAAAATATATTTAAAGTAGCGTAGTATTTAAGGAAGTATTTAAAAACATATCGATAGGCGAGCAGTTTGATCCGTGAAATTTTTATCATAAATATTCCGGTACATTATAATAAGCTTTTGCATAAAGCTTTCGTTTTATTGAAGTTTTAAACTTGTTATGGTGTAAACTTTAATACCAACCGGGATCTTATCGTACAAGTGTATAATTTTTAAATTTTTAAAAGCCTTTTAAAAGATTTGGGTATTTTATTGAGTCAAAAACAAAAATGTATAGGTACTACAAGTTCTTATTGTTTTTTATAAAATGTAATTAGGGGTAGGTAAACCATGATACACGCTAGCTAGAGAGTAGGGACCGACCTGTTCTCATAAAGTATCTTCATATTTACTAATTCTTGAAATGAAATAATACCAGGAGTGGGCGTATTTATAGAGAGCTTAAACAAGTATTTAAATATATTTGGTTTGAGTAACACGTAACTATAGTAAACGTTATCTTTAAAGTTATAAAGGAGCCAAACACGTAAGCACGACGACAGTTTACAATTAGCACGAGCTATTTACAACGGCGCAGCGCGGACCAAAATACCCAACGAACTGTTCCAAAATTAGAGGAACGCGATGCCGGATCATCTACATACTAAGCGAGGACACACATTTAATCATTCAGTTTAAAGTATACATTTTACAGATACAGTGCAGATATCCAGACAAAGCTCGATCGATTTGGATCGTTAGGTAACATTTTAGTATACCTACTTCGCATCGCGGCGACAGCAGGTGCGGTGGGGGAAAGTTGACGCCAGAGTGCGTCGCGGTAGGCCAAGCCGCGCCAGCGGCGACACACCGCTGCGGCTACACGCAGCTCGGCAGGTCGCAGCCACACGAACACCTCGAGCAGTACGCCAGCGGGCGCTGCCGCCCAGTCCACGCCCGTACCCATCGCCGTCGGTGGGCGCGATATCATATATCCAGACCTACACTATTTTGATAATTGTCAACCTTCAATCGCAATGGAACAAAACAAAGTCGCAGACACAGATTACTTTATACACTATGTTACAGATTAAAGATGTTAGTATGTTACAGATGTCTAAACATAAATGTTACGAATAAACGAAAAAAACAACACTAATGGTGCACTAACGCAAATAGATCGAGAAATAGATTAATTTTTGTGCAACGAACGGTGTTACCACTAATTGTAGTCTCTCTCTGTTTTGTGCTAAAGGGTAGTGTTGCCAGTCGTCGCCGTTAAAATCTTATAATTTTAAGACGCGCTTGAGTGATGAACACAAACTGTACACTTTTTTAGAGATGAAAACAAATTGAGTATTTTGAAAAAAATGTACATGCTTAAGAACGTACGTCTGAAAAAAACTTTCTCTAGCTGTCAAAATCAATTCAAAGTTTTCAAAAAATTTTAAAAATGGTTTGGGATGTATCTTCTACATAGGCGTTGGAATTTTGGAAGGAAGGAAGGAAGGAAGGAAGGAAGGAAGGAAGGAAGGAAGGAAGGAAGGAAGGAAGGATAAACACGAGTATCAAAAACAGTAGGTTAAACATGAACGTGAAACATTAAAAAGGGTTAATATAAAAAAAATATTATTATCGGATAGCAATTACAAACAAAATTAATTACGAGAATTGAACAATCACCTATCTACTTTATGCCTATCTATTTACAAGTGAAGGAGTGTGCGATCGAATGTGACACTGCTCAGCACTAGTTGCGACCAAGTTGCGACGCTTGCACACAACGTTGGTTTTTAGCAGAAAGGAGGCGTGGACGCGCAGTGACAACGGAAAAAAAAAACAAACAAATTACTTCACTGAATTATGTAAATTAGCTCAAACAAATGAACGTCCTCAAATAGGGACAGGAAGTGGCAGTACTAAGTGGAAGTAGTATCATACATATATAAATATAGTAACTTGACTGATTTAAACAATAATAAATATTTAATAGATGATAATATGTGTTATATTTATATGACATTTTTAATAGAATAACGTGCAACTGTATTAAAAAATGGGGAATTCATGGTACGAATTTTTGCTTGTACAGCACATACTTTTTAAGATGGAACTTAATGCAACCCGCAGTATTCAGATCACGAAGAGGAGGCACCAAGTTGTTTCAACATTTTGTTGCAGTATAACGGAAACTACTCCAAAAAGCCATTGTAGTGTGACGCGGAACAAGAAGCAAGTGTATGGAGGCTCTAGTGGCATACAGATTATGCTCAATGGACCACATTAATTTATTATACAAATAGGGTGGTTGTTTACTTTGAATCACACCAAAAAGTAAAGATGCTAAATAAAGTTTCCTCCGATTTTCCATTTTAAGTATACCGGCACAATGAATAAACGAAGTGACGTGTGTCCTAGGTGGTATATGAATACAAAATGCGTTTTGTAGCCTTTGTTGCACTAATTTGTTTGTGCGAGCAAATAAGCGCTCGCCATACACTGTATCCCCATAGTTAAACTATGGTATAAATATCATAAAGTAAGTCGACGCCTTTGATGTTTCGGGCTGGTACACCTATCCCTACCAAGGTATCCCTACTGGTAGCGATAAGTAGAAAAACTTTCCACTTAGAGCTACTGGTAGCGATAAGTGTACTCACTGAGTACTACTTAGAGTCCACTTATCCCTACTATAAAAATAAATAAAATTAAAAGTACACTTTATTATTTATCAGTTAGGTATTTTTATTTGTGCCAATCATAGTTTTAGCAATATGTGTTGTAAATGAATAATTATAATGCATTTATAAGAGTTGATGGCCCCATATAAATTGCAATTGGTGACATCAAATGAAAGATATGCGGTCATGTCACAATGTCGACGATTTATAAAAAACATAGAATTTTTGCTACCTCAACAGGTTAATTCATCGGACGGTCTGAATATAAATGGGCTTTGTATCACAAAAAAAATAAATTGTTTTCTGATTGACCGCGGTTGGTGGACGACTTGTCTTAGCCTCTTCTTCAAAGCTTCCCTTTCCTCTTTTAAACTCAGCAAAGCAATTAAAAAATGTTGCTCGTGAACAAGCACACTTGCCAAAAGTACCAGTTACTAATTCAAAAAATTCCTGGGGCTTTAAGGACGCAATCACAAAAAGTGACAGCTCGAAAATAGGTTTTACTTGACAGCTTGCTTACTACTACACGCGCATCTGCACCAGAGGCAACACATACTTGGCTCTACACCAGAACTAATTAGTCTTGATCATTATTATTTTTATTTATTTAAGAATTAGTTTTCTTTTATGTCAGCTTTTTATTGTTGCTTTATTTTAGATAATAACTAGCGACTCGCCCCGGTTTCGCACGGGTAGCAGAGCCATAATGTTTTTACTGTCGTAGTGTCGTATCAGCTTGTTGTGTCGAACATGTGGATTGGATTTAATTAGATTTAAATGTACCGCAAGTTCGTCCTACTTATATTATTTTTAATGTATTTTATTTTCAATTCTATAAATATTTGAAAAAATAAATAATAAATACATAAAAACAAACTACAATATTTTTTTGTATACAACATTGATAACTTCAGCCTAAGCACGCGTGTCGCGTCGTCCGGTATGGCTCCTAAGATATTGATTTAAATTGTATAGTATAAAAAGCAAACATAATGTGCATGAAATGCTGAAGGTAAATATCGTATTTAATTTGATACGGATTAACACCGTATCTGTATAAATTGCTTTTCAATCACCTCATCATATTACACTATGAAAATAGTATAGTAAGCTATCCATAAAACATAGATATATGCCATCGCGGACTTTTCTTTAGTTCTATAAAAGAGACACAATTCCTCCATACATTATTTTGTTAAATCTCAAAAGGATTAGGCAGCATTTTCGATGAAAGCTCTCAACCGGCTTGATTTTTTTTCGACTTCTTCAACAATAATCGTCATATTTCAACAAATTTCCTCTTGCATCACTCTGTCCATTGATGTCGGGGGATCGATAGACTTTATTTTATCACATGTAGTAATAATAATAGTATCTGGGACATCCCACACAGCGCTATCTAGTCCCAAACTAAGCAAAGCTTGTGTTATGGGTGTGGGTTAAGATGTGTTTTAAAGTTTCATAAAAAAAAAATCCACAGATCTTGCAGTCCCCGCAACCATCGGTTTCATTGAAAATGAACCTACCCAAACCCGATTTTCACAGATTATTTTATTTTATTGCCACGAAAACGTGGCACTATTCTTTTCAACTCTTTAAACTCAGAAATAAATCAACGAAAAAATTCTCTGCTACCCGTGCGAAGCCGGGGCGGGTCGCTAGTTCAACATATTTGAAACGTTTAGGTTTTAAACTGCAGCCTCTGATATCCTTAAACGTTCTGAACTCGATAATTAAGCATTCGAACGAATACAGGCCGAAAGGCGATGACCGTAATGTTAACAGGTTCCCGAACGTCCATAAAATCTAACATGTGATGTCAAATTTCTTGTTCGATTTCCAACCGAATTTTAAAATTTTGGTCTCAAACTGTAGCTATACCCTGACGAATACCCTTTGAAATATAATAACTTATATCCACAAACACAAGTGATCGACCAAAAAATCTCATCTTTCGGAAATAATTACTCTTACAATTACCAACCGATTTCCAAAAACTTGGTCTCAAATCGTAGCTACGTTAATGGCCGAGATACTATTTTTTTTTATTTTCGATATCGGTTCCCGTTCTTGAAATATTTTGGATTTAGTAAAAAAAAATCCGAAAAAATCCCGATTTTTTTACATTTTCCAATTTTTTTCAAAAACTACTTAACCGATTTCCAAAATGTTGATGTCATAGATTGCACAACTAAATTTTTAATTTTTTAAAACCTTAAAATCTTGGCTAGACCCCATACACTCGGAGTTATGGCCAAAAATGCGTCTCCCGTGAAATGGATATGATAGTCATTTTCAATGACAACATTTTCAATGACAAAAATTATTAGACAATACTATACTGTGCCACAGTTATCGTATGAGAAGTTTTGCAATACGAGTGCATTTTGTTTGTAATAAGTGGCGATGGCGAAACCGAGTTCCCATTGAATGAACTTTTCATTTCCCGTTTACGTCAAATTGTATTATTTTTTATTCTGGACCGATTGTTTTCAAAATCAATTTCTAAGAGTCTGCATGGTCTTCGATTACGAATCTGTGCTCAGAACTAAAAAAAATTACTGCCTTTGAACCTGTTTTTGTTTTTGAACTTCTTGCTTTCAAAATCGATGTCTATGGGTCCACGTGGTCTCCCTTCACAAATTTGCGGTCAAAACTGAAAAAAAGTGTCTGCCATTTTTAATTTCTTTCTTGCTGGGCCTAACACTACTATAATAAAGTCTGTATCGTATAGATTAAAATTTTATTATCATTTGGTCCACATTACAAAAAAAAAACGAGTCTGTATGCGTTATTACAATAATGATTAATACAGTTTTCAATACAGTTGCTATTAGTACTGTCTTTATGACATCGAAACTTGTACCGTAATGTTGTATTTTACAGTACTTAAGTCTTTTTACTTTACACCAATCACAAACGAGCATTCTGTTTGCAACGCATGCGTGAACCGCGAAAAGCAACCCGCTCGCGCCCTTAGCTCCCACCATTATTTATTTCTATAAATAGAGAAACCGCGCGAACACCCCTGTTTCGACTAACTTGCCTTTTAAATTTAACGATCATTCAGATCGCCTTCTAAAAACATTATAGTTTAAAAAACTGAAAAACTTGCACTTTAATACCAAATCGATCTATAAAGAAGAAAATAACTTTTAGAATAAGAATAAAGTGTTTAATGAGGAAAAATAATGTTATTGTGAAAAAGCGTGGGGTCTCCGATATCAGTTGTTTTAAATATTTCATTGCACTCCACGATTTTTCACAATAACATTAATTTTCTCATTAATCACTTTATTTATATATTGTTGTTTATTCTTATGCTAAAAGTTATTGTCTTCTTTATAGTTCGATTGTCTATCAAAGTCTTAATTTTTATTTTTTTTAAATATAATATTTATTTTCTTTTTTTAGTCTTAACATTTTTTAAACTACATTCCATCAAAATTTACAAACAGAAAGATGGAACTCACAATTACCTTACCAATTAATTAAATGATGAAATGATACAAACCGGTACAAAGCTTCATGTCGGTGCGAAACTAAGCACTGAGGAGTTCCCTCGTAAACAAACTATCCTGGTGCATCATCAGTTCGTGTTGAAAGTCATGGTTAACAATAGTTAATTCTAATAAGAATCCAACCTATATATAAAGTTTGTATTCGTGCTATTAACCGTTGAGGAGTTTTCTCATGAGGAAACAATCCTGGCTGCAGCATCAGGTTGTGTTTATCCATTTTAGTGTATTGTCATCGAAGTTACATACGTATTTTGAATTTCCGCCCAATATCTTCAGTAGAAGTGGGTGGTAATCGCGTTTAAAGATTCCATTACATACAAACAAACATACAGGTATAACTTACAAAAGCATATTAAATTAAAATGAACAGCAATTTTTTGCGATTTTTTTGTATTTTTTTGTTTAAATATATTTTATCCTAAATTTACCTACCTACTTCGCAATTGCCCCATTTGAAATTTCTAAATTAGATGTTACCATTGACAACGCCTTAAAATTCCCAATTGTGGTCATTAATAACATAACTTTCAGCGAGCAAGTTTGGACACAAGCCTCTTTACCAATGAGATACGGCGGCTTGGGAACCCGCAAAATTTTAAGTTTATATTTACCGGCTTTCCTATTTTCAATCCATAGTACTTCTGACCTCGCAGGTAAAATTCTTGAAGCACTTGTGGCAATAAACTGCAAGATAGCGTATTTGGATGAAGCTACAAATACCTGGCTAGCTGGACCGAATCTTAATTTACCGCCCACGCCTAACATTAAAGGGCCTGGGATGGCACCGCATCCTTGGCTCCCCTCAATTCATTAATAGAAGCAGCTACTGGTAGACAGCGCCAGATTGCTGGCAGTGTTCCCTCAAAACAGGCACTTTCATCGACCCTAACACTCTCCGCGTAGCGGTCGGCCTTCGACACTGGGTTTAGATCTATACAGATCATCGCTGTATTTCTTGCGGAATTGCTGGTTGCCTTGGCCACCATGGACTTTTCTTTTGGTTAGTACTGTAAAGTGACCTATTTCACTAGATTTATTATCTTCACAGACTTTAGACTAAGAACTATTTTCTGATTTCGTGTTAATAAATTTATCAATATGTTCCACTTTAATAGACAAACAAATATGTTGCCTATTTCTACGACAGACATTACCAGACTTCGATGACTTGATTGACCAGGGCTTCTATGATTTATCCGTGACTGATTTGACCGAGGATTCTTGTTAAGTTGATGACGTGTTTGAAAATATCTTCTACGACTTGAATAAAAATTGTTAGATGGTGATGATGGTGAACGGCTTTTGAGAATATTTATTTTTTGAGGTTGATTACTTGTATTCATCTTTTGTGACTGATCATTCGATATTTCCATAGTTTTTATTAATTTTATCGCCTTATTTAGATCTATATTTTCTTCTTGAAGCAAACTTTCTTGTAACTTTGGATTTTTTATGCCGATAACTATCATGTCTTTGATAAGTGATTCTTTTAGTTGATTAAATTAGCAACTGTGGCTTAAATTGTTAAATCTGTTATGAAATCATCTATTATTTCTTAATCATTTTGTTTTCTTGAGACAAATTTATATGTTTCCATAGTAAGATTTTTTGTGGATAGTAATTTTTCACTAAATTTTTGTATGACTTTTTCTAGACTTACTTGAGTACGTAGTTCAAAAGAGTTATATATGTGGATAGATTCATCTCCAATTAAATTTAGTAATATTGCAACTTTTCTTGTTTCTTCTTCATTGTTCAGGTCATTTGCGTCCGAGTAGATTTTAAATTTTCGCTTCCAAATTTTCCAGTTTTCGGCGACATTTTCATTGAAGACTAACGGTTTTAGATTTGTTGTAAATAAATATTGTTGAATCTTCACTTCTGACACCATGTTATATTTTTAATTGATATATCCTTTTAGTTTTTGAGATTTGCACAATAGACAATTCATAAACAATGAGATTATACAACAATAGTCTAAATTTGAATCCTCATTCGTTAAATCACCGCATTCCCAAAGTTTGGCTAGGCTTAGCCTCTTTTTCATTAATTACTATTTAATCGCAACGCGCTTTCAAATATAAATTAACAACGGCAAATCTATTGATGAAACAAAGTATCGCATTGAACTCGCAACGCAATCTATGCAATCGAATACATTGTGAAAAAACAATGAAAAGTGGTGGCCACACCGCACGACTCTATTTGCTCAAGCAAAGGTTTTTAAGTATTCATCTAATGTAACGGGAACAGATAAAAGACAATCTCCGCCGAGCCGACGCGCTTTCATGAATATTAAACATGCAGCGACGCGACGCGGAGGCGGAGTCGAGTACTAATGCACAGCAACTTCCACACAAATAGCTAATTGTTATTAGGCTACGGTTAGGATTCGGCTGCGTGAAGTTGAGTGAAGCCTCACCTCCCAAGTTCAACAGCGACCGCACGTGGGTCGAGGACGGACACCGGCCGGCGTCGACCGCCATCAGACAACTCGAGGCGATAACGAATGTGCATGGAGAGTGTGTCGTGACTGGCGAAGGCAGACAAAATTGTAATCTGCGATTTTTGTCGCCAGGTACAGACCGGTGCAAGCACTACGCTTGCACCGGTCTGTACTTGTACCGTCAGTCCATATTATTGAACGTAAAAAATTAGGATTTGTAATAGCTCGGGCACGTATACAGTGACAAGCGTAGTGCTTGCACCGGTCTGTACCTGGCGACAAAAATCGCAGATTACAATTTTGTCACTGGATACGTGCCCGAGCTATTACAAATCCTAATTTTTTACAATCAATAATATGGACTGACGAAAGTAATTTTTCTAATAACGGAATGTATAATAGAAAAAAATAATCATTATTGGTCTACAAAAAATCCTTTAAGAACGACGGAGACACACAATCAGGTCCGCTTTTCATTTAACTGTTGGTGTGCTATTAAAAATAACAAAATTTTAGCCATACAAATTTACGAGGGTATGTTGGATACTGAAAATTATCTGTATATTTTAAATCACGTAGTTGCCGAATTAGAAAACCTGCCTTTAAGTGAAGTTAATGATATTTTATTACAACAAGATGGAGCTTCGGCGCATAATAGTACTAGATATAAAGATTTTTTAAATGAAATTTTTTTTGAGAGATGGATTGGAACATATGGCCCTATAAAAGGGCCACCACGTTCACCTGATCTATCACCGTTAGATTATTCCATTTGAGGACATTTAAAAAATAAAGTATACAAATCTCGCTATAATAATGTGCAAGATCTAAAGAATAGTGTTTTAGAAGTTTTAAACCACATACACCACAGTTCCATATCAAAAGCTACAAAGAGTGTACTAAAGCGTGCTCGTTTATGCATAACTCAAAACGGTGGACACATAGAACATTTTCTTGGTCAATCTTAGTACTTACAATTTTTTTATTGTTAAAATTAACTAAAACATTGTAAATTGTACCCGTTCCTTATTTAAAAGTACTCAAGTTTTCACAAATGCTCATAAATGAAATTTATATAAAGCGCCTTAAACAGGGTTCATCCTTGCTGTATAGCGAACCGCCTCTTAAACACTGCCCAGATATACTCTATATAGACCGATCCGGGGCAGTACAAGGGGTTTGGGAGGCGGTTTGCTGTTCAACAGGATGGACCGTGTACTAAGGCTCTTAAGATATGTTATTTTCAAATTACTGATACATTATAAAAAATTTGACTAACTTTCGCTGCTCGGATTATTTTTTTTGTCGATACAAAGACTTATTTTTTACACAATACTGGATTGGTTTGCGAAAAAAAAATTTTTTTGGAGAACTATCAGTTTTTAAACAAAACTCGCACTTGACCAAAAAAAAATATAATGCAGTTTTCATTTTATTGAAAAAATAGGGAATGTCTTCTAATACAGTGTTCTCATATCTTTTATAGTTTAGGATCTACCTTCAGAGCCCAAATTAAATAAAAGACGCTGTATTCATAAACACAAACTACAATATTTCTTTATATATAACATTGATAACTTCTGCCTAACCACACGTGTCGCATCGATATGGGGACGACGACGCCGCGATCTCGTCTACACTCATCATGATTACGTGCCGAAAGTGTAACTAAACAATAAGTAAACAACGAATCAAAAATGCCGTCGTACGTGTTAAAAAACCGGCCAAGTGCGAATCGGACTCGCACACGAAGGGTTCCGTACCACTATACAATATAAAAACACGAGCGCGACGTTAATCGAACGTAACCATTAATCGTTATTATTATGTAACTTAAGAATTATTGTATAAATATATCTAATTTTTTTTTTCGTTAGGTTATTAGAAGACGCTAGATCCTCTCTGGCTAACAAGAAAAGTAATAACATGAGTGCACTGATAGCTAGAGACAATTTTTGTTACTTATTTTATTACAGTGAACCTTTGACTTTTAGTATCAATTGTGAAAAGAATAAGCTCTGCAAAGAAATGCAAATAATACGATACCTGTCACTTTCTATGGAATTTTTACAAAATTCTTACTTACAAAATTACACGATATAAGTTAATTTATCACTTGTTAAATAATCCAGTCCAAAATTTTTTTTTAAATATCCAAAAACAACTGTTTAGCTGGTAGTGGGGGGATGGGGGGGGGGCACATGACTCTAACAATAAATTAAATTAAAAATTTTAAAAACCCTCGACACAAAAAAAGTAATCTTTAAAAAGTGTGAAATAATACAAGTTTGTTCATTGTATAATGATTTATTATTAGGTATTCCAAATTTACTTAACGATCCCACACGCTTTAAGGATAAAAAATCATTAGACAATGAACAAACTTGTATTATTTCACACTTTTTAAAAGTTAGTTTTTTTGTTTCGGGGGTTTTTAAAATTTTTTATTTAATTTTTATTTCAAAATTTTTAAACTTAATTATTTAGTGAAACTAATTCATACATTACTGATCAGACAAAAAAATAATTTTGAAGTTTTTAGTTTTCATTTCGTTACTTAATATTCTTCATTTCCTATAAACATAGTGTACATTATTCTACAAGTAAAGCCCTTTTATTTGCTATCCATATAAAGGGATTTCTGAAAAAAATGTCATTCCAATTTTGTAGTGGCGGCCATCTTGGATTTGAAATTTTGTTATTGTATATAGTATTCTACTAGTCAACTCCTACCATTTGATACTCATATTGATGGAGAGGCGAAAAAAATGTAATTCGCCATTTTGTGATGGCGGCCATCTTGGTTTTTAACCCCCGACGAAAAAAGAGGGGTGTTATAAGTTTGACGTGTGTGTATATCTGTGTATCTGTCCGTGGCATCTTAGCTCCCAAACGGATGAACCGATTTGGTTGCGGATTTTTTTATATGGAAGGTGAATTAGTCGGGAGTATTCTTAGTTATGTTTGATGAAAATCAGTCCAAGACGGCCGCCGCCACAAAATGGCGGACATCATATTTTTTGACTACTCTATCAATATGGGTATCAAATGAAAGGGCTTGACTAGTAGAGTACTATACACTATGATAAATTTCAAATCCAAGATGGCCGCCACCACGAAATGGCGAATTACATATCTTCTTTCACTAATCCATCAATATGGGTATCATATGAAAGGACTTGAATAGTAGAATACTATACACTATAACCAATTTCAAATCCAAGATGACCGTCAACACAAAATGGCGAATTAAGGTTTTTCACTACTCCATCGATATGGGTATCATATGAAAGGACTTGACTAGTAGTATACTATACACTATGACAAATTTCAAATCCAAGATGGCCGCCAGCACAAAATGGCAAATTACATTTTTTCACTACTCCATCAATATGGGTATCAGATGAAAGGACTTGACTAGTAGAATACTACACACTATAACCAATTTCAAATCTAAGATGACCGCCAACACAAAATGGCGAATTAAGGTTTTTCACTACTCCATCGATATGGGTATCATATGAAAGGACTTGACTAGTAAAATACTACACACTATGACAAATTTCAAATCCAAGTTGGCCGCCACCACGAAATGGCGAATTACATATTTTTTCATAAATCCCTCAATATGGGTATCAGATGAAAGGACTTGACTAGTAGAATACTATACACTATAACCAATTTCAAATCCAAGATGACCGCCAACACAAAATGGCCAATTAAGGTTTTTCACTACTCCATCGATATGGGTATCATATGAAAGGACTTGACTAGTAGTATACTATACACTATGACAAATTTCAAAGCCAAGATGGCCGCCAGCACAAAATGGCAAATTACATTTTTTCACTACTCCATCAATATGGGTATCAGATGAAAGGACTTGACTAGTAAAATACTACACACTATGACAAATTTCAAATCCAAGTTGGCCGCCACCACGAAATGGCGAATTACATATTTTCTTTCACTACTCCATCAATATGGGTATCAAATGAAAGGGCTTGACTAGTAGAGTACTATACACTATGATAAATTTCAAATCCAAGATGGCCGCCACCACGAAATGGCGAATTATATATCTTCTTTCACTAATCCATCAATATGGATATCAGATGAAAGGACTTGACTAGTAGAATACTATACACTATAACCAATTTCAAATCCAAGATGACCGTCAACACAAAATGGCGAATTAAGGTTTTTCACTACTCCATCGATATGGGTATCATATGAAAGGACTTGACTAGTAGTATACTATACACTATGACAAATTTCAAATCCAAGATGGCCGCCAGCACAAAATGGCAAATTACATTTTTTCACTACTCCATCAATATGGGTATCAGATGAAAGGACTTGACTAGTAGAATACTATACACTATAACCAATTTCAAATCTAAGATGACCGCCAACACAAAATGGCGAATTAAGGTTTTTCACTACTCCATCAATATGGGTATCAAATGAAAGGACTTGACTAGTAGAATACTATACACTATAACCAATTTCAAATCCAAGATGACCGCCAACACAAAATGGCGAATTAAGGTTTTTCACTACTCCATCGATATGGGTATCATATGAAAGGACTTGACTAGTAAAATACTACACACTATGACAAATTTCAAATCCAAGATGACCGCCACTACGAAATGGCGAATTAGATATTTTTTCACAAATCCCTCAATATGGGTATCAAATGAAAGGACTTGACTAGTAGAATACTATACCCTATGATAAATTTCAAATCCAAGATGGCCGCCAGCACAAAATGGCAAATTTCATTTTTTTTTCACTACTCCATCAATATGGGTATCAAATGAAATTACTTGACTAGTAGAATACTATGCATTGTGACAAATTTCAAATCCAACATGGCCGCCACCACGAAATGGCGAATTACTTATTTTTTTCACTACTTCATCAATATGGGTATCAAATGAAAGGACTTGACTAGTAGAATACAATACACTGTGACAAATTTCAAATTCAAGATGGACCACTAGAAAATGGGGAATTCCTTTTTTTTCACAAATCTCTCAATATGGGCAGCAAATGAAAGGGCTTGATTAGTAGCATAATGTTCACTATATTGAAAGGGAATAAGGAATATTAACTAACGAAATGAAAAGTAAAAACTTGATAAATATTTTTTTGGCGTATCATGCATGAATTACTTTATCTAAATAAAAGTTTAAAAATTTTGAAATAAAAATTTAATTAAAAATTTAAAAAACCCCCAACCCAAAAAAACTAACCTTTAAAAAGTGTGAAATAATACAAGATTGTTCACTGCCTAGTGATTTTTGATCCTTAAAAGCGTCGGGAACTGCTAATTATTAGTTTAAATTTACTTAGAGGTCCCCGACGCTTTTAAGGATCAAAAATCACTAGACAATGAACAATTTTGTATTATTTCACACTTTTTAAAGGTTAGTTGTTTTGTGTCGGGGGTTTTTTTAATTTTTAATTAAAAATTTGTAATTTGTAATAGTGTATAGTATTCTACTTGACAAGTCCTTTTATTTCATTTCCATATTGATGGAGTAGAGAAAAAATATGATATCCGTCAGTTGGTGGCGGCGGCCATCTTGGACTATCTTTCATCAAACACAGCTAGGAACACTCCAGACTAATTCACTTTTCATACAAAAAAATCCGCATCCAAATCAGTTCATCCGTTTGGGAGCTACGATGCCACGGACAGTTAAACAGATACACAAATATACACACACGTCAAACTTATAACACCCCTCTTTTTGCGTCGGGATTAAAAATTAGGACGTTAGGAGTGCATATCTCAACAAACTGTTGACTTAAATAAAAAAAATGGATTGAAACCTTGGTATCATTTATTAAAATATATCGTTTGGTACTTCTCGCGTTAATGCACGGTTATTTTTTTTTTCGTTCTTCAATTACATGTATCGCGACCTATCCCAAAAAAACATTTTTTCTTAATTTCACTACGTCGTTGTGTAGCGGTTCATAGATTACACCTATCTTCCAAATCTCATCTATATATTGCCAATAGTTTCCGAGAAAAACCACAGACAGACAGACAGACATACAGATAGACGGACATGGCGAAACTATAAGGGTTCTTTTTTAGCAATTTGGCTACGGAACCCTAAAAAAACGAGGGCGACGTTAATCGAACTTAACCATTAATCGTTATCATTGTGTAATTTAAGAATTATTGTATAAATATAGGTATATTACATTTATGTTTCGTTGGTTATTTAGAAGGCGCTCGATCTTCTCTGGCTAATTCGAAAAGTAATAATATGAGTGCACTGGTAGCTAGACAATTTTTAGGGTTCCGTAGCCAAATGGCAAAAAAGGAACCCTTATAGTTTCGCCATGTCCGTCCGTCCGTCTGTCTGTCTGTTTGGGGTTTTTCTCGGAAACTATTGACAATATATAGATGAAATTTGGAAGGTAGGTGTAATCTATGAACCGCTACACAATGACGTAGTAAACTCAAGAAAACAATTTTTTCTTATAGGTCGTCATACGGTAACTAAAGTAAAAAATATCATCGCATATTAACGCGAGAAGTATCAAACGATAGGTCTTAAAAATGATATCAAGGTTTCTAATTTTTTATATTTAAGTCAACAGTTGTTGAGATAATTATGCACTCGTAAAGTCCTAATTTCTGTTAGAGTCGTGTATGTTATGTTATCAATACAGGTGGCCGAGGATGCTGAGACCCTTATTGGTTCAAAAAATACATTTATTAATGTAAATGTTATAAGAAGTAATATTTTATTGCGCAATTGCGAATCTATAAGTAAGTCAATGCCCCATCCGTTCACCTGGCCGAGGGGCGTCCAACGCTTTCTTCCCGATACGTGGCCTCTACTCGAGAACTCGTCTACCCCGTCGTTGTCGGTTCTACGGCAAATAAGACAAGCCACAAATTTAAAGTCGTTTAGCGCGCTATGGAACGAGCTATGCTCGCTATTTCTTTGATGGACAAAATCAGGAATACTGAAATCCGTCGAAGAACTAAAGTTGTTGACATAGCCAAAGTGATTAGCAAGATGAAGTGACAATGGTCTCCTTCGAAAATCGTATTTTAAAGTATCGTATTTTAAGTATTTTCATAAAGTATTACTATTTAATGAAGGTCGGGAGTCAATCTGATGATGGAGGCGAATGACAGTCGAGCGAAATTCTCAACGATTTATAGCAATTACCTGATGTTTGGACTTAATTCATTTCTATTGATAAAAACTTTGCACCTATATGGGTTATAAGCGCCATTACAGATCTGATGATGGAGACCATACACATCGAGAAACAAATCGAGGGAACTCGTCCACGATTTACAACAATTACCTGGTGTTTGGACTTAATTCATTTCTATTGATAAAAACTTTGCACCTATATGGGTTATAAGTGCCATTACAGATCTGATGATGGAGACCATACACAGTCGAGGGAATTCGTCCACGATTTACAACAATTACTTGGTGTTTGGACTTAATTCATTTCTATTGATAAAAACTTTGCACCTATATGGGTTATAAGTGCCATTACAGATCTGATGATGGAGACCATACACAGTCGAGAGAACTGGTCCACGATTTACAACATTTACCTGGTGTTTGGACTTGATTCATACGGTTCAATATGTCAAAATGTTCAGTACAAAAATAATACCAAATTCAGATTAAAGTTTTACATAGGATTACCACTAAGTTACTTACCTACTAGGCATGCTGACGCGTCAGTTTGACACTGAATTTAAGTTGCGTAATTGCGGCACTGTCTCATTTGAATACCGCGTTTAGAAGCCCCATTTATACTAAATACAAATAAGTTATAGATGTGTATAACTAAAAATTTAAAAATAAAATAAACTTTACAAAAAAAACTTACTTCAAAAACATAAACTAAAAAGTGAAAAATAAAAGTTTCATTTTAAAGAAAGGAGCATTAATAATTAATAGCATATAGTTAATGAAGTCGGTGCCAACTCAGACACTTTAAATGGGTACTTACCAGGTAATATCAATTACAACAATGATATATTTAGAATTATAACAAATATAGAACACAATTTAAAGTGAATGACTTGGCACTGACTTCATTAACTATATGCAGTCTATTAATCCTCCTTTCTTTTTTAACTTTTTACTTTATATTTTTAAAGTCGGTTTCCACACTTTACACACGTTTCCACTTTACCACAATTATTCTCTAAAATAATTAAACACTAATATTTAGGATTATCAAGGCAAGTTCTGGAATAAGAATATTATTATAACTAGGTATCTGCGACATACATAAATGAGCTCCATTATAAAATAAAGATTTAATAGGGTCTACATACTAAAAAGATAATATTTACGTCTTCTGATGTCATGTTATTATTAACTTTCGTTTGGTCGCTAAATAAATAAAGGCTGCTGATATTCCAAATAAAATAAAAGGGATGACTAGGACAGGGAGTATCTTGTTACTGGTTCATCTAACAATGTGACAGGAATCACAAGAAACTCAATTTAATTAAATATAATTTCACTTTCGTAATAAAAATAAATATCAAATTACTTTTTCAATTTAAATCGTCAATAAAATCGGCAATAATAACGTTTGCGGTTAAAACTCTTGTTTACTCGAGTATCATCATCATTTAGTTTCTCAATATTCATCCATTGTCCCTTCACAAGTTACCTCGCTTCTACCCCACCTAACATCTCCCACAAGCTTAGAAGCCCACGAGCGTTCCTATAACCAGAGACACTCTTTAAAATGTCCAAATGGGCATTTCTTTATAAAACGTTAATAAACGGCAAAATTCTACACTCTGTGATACTTGAAAAACTAAATTGCTCTATTCATACCTTATTTTATAAATATCACAGATTTTGCATTATTTAAGAGTTCCGCATCTATTTGGATATGCACCATCTGCTTTCCAGGATGTTATCGTAAAAAAATCATTATGTTTACAAAACAATCAGAGTTGAATAATTAGATATGCCCCGTTCAATACTTTAAAAAAAAGCTGCTGCTACTATTAAGAGGTCTTTAGTTCATTTGATAATTTACAGTTCTTAAATTTTTTTAAATTAATACTTAAAGATTATTAAATAATTAATAATTAATGAATAATAGTATTAAAACTTAATTAGTTTAATTGTAAATGATGAAAACTTCTGTCCTTCTCTATCTGATATCACCTACGTTCATGTTATTTCAATATACCTATTTAATGCTGTTGGCGAACCTCTAATAAATAAATATCAGACTTTTGAATTAAGTTGACTCGGTGTGCAGCGACCCTGACAGTGCCTTAATAAAATGTACTTCGTATACTAGTTGATATTTTTATGATCTCAAAAACCAATAAAACGCGTGCCGTATTCGCTTCCTCTCGAGGGCTGCGAGGGGGCAGAAGGGAGCGGTGCCGTTTCGAAACAATTTCTACTTTCCTTGTCCTGTTTCCGGCTAAACGGCTGCGAGTTTTCTGGCGATAATCCGATTGACTTTTTGCTCAAATAAATCAGGGTTTCCTCCACTTGATAAATTAATTGTTCGCCTAAGGTATTTCTCTTCCTTCGTCTCGGGCAATAGATTTTCTTTTGAACGGTATAAGACCCTTCGAGTCTACTTCCGATTTGCAGACGGCTACCGGTCTAGGACACCGAGTGCTGTGAACTGTGGCTATATACTCGTATAATAATCATCAATAAGTCCACCTGACTCATGCTTTTCTAGGGACCGTAGGATTTTTAAGGTCCCGCACATCCATGATAAAGAAAATGAAGTCTTATAGCATCACTTTGGTGTCTGTCTGTTGGCATGTCCGTCTGTCACTGCCTATTTTCTACGAATCTACTAGATGAAGTTAAAGTTCACATAGGTATAGAGAGTTTGGTGACTGAACCACGGATGTATAGCGTACATAAATTTCATTTTCATAGTCAATGTTTGAAGGCAAAGTAAAAAAAAAATCTTAATTCTTAAGTACATATCATAAAAATGTGCTTTTTCATAATAAAATATTGGACATTCTTTAACCATCTCTTGTCTTTGACACTATTGATTCTAAAATTAAAAAATGTATATCTATTTATTTATATTACAATAAGCCAAACGAGAAATAAATTATTATTTAGAGGGACAAAATAAGAGAATTAAAGCAACTTTTCTCGAGTACAGCATGTTATATATTAAACGAAAATGTTTGTTATGAGAAATACCAATATTATTTTCTAATTTTAAAATTCATAGTTCGACAGATATTAAAGAAAACTTACGCAAATCAGCCAAATGCTCCCCTTATGTCCGAAATTACTAAGCATAAAATTTGAAGAAAAAAATACGGTATATGAGGCTTTACTCATAGCTTACAAGAAAACCTAAACGACAATTCGAAATTTTTAAATTCCTTAGTTTTTTGTATTATATAGATATTACCTAAAGAATATCTATATAATACAAAAAACCATACGTTAAGATCTTCCCAGCCGTTTAAGAGACATCTATCGCAGCGCCTCTGGGGGTCCATAACCGCACAACTTATTTAATTATTTCCTTTTAAGTGATACCTACGTAATGCAAAAAACCGTATCAAAATCAGCCCAATAGATTCGAAGATACACATTTACAGCAAAGCCCCCTTGAGTTTAATAATCATAAAATTATTTAGGAACCTGTTTTGAGATGATATGCATCTAAATACAAAATTCCATCCAAATGGTTAGAACTGTTTCTGAGATACTTGAAAAATGTATATAAATAAATATGCAAGTATTGCTCATATTACAGCATAAAATATGTGCAGTTTCAATCGTAAATTTTATGTAGTAAAATACTTGAAAAAAGTCAGCGACAGTGAAATGCAGAAACGTTAGAATTCGACCAACCGTACCGGTTTTTTACCGTCCGATCACCACGAGCTTGTCACAAAACTCTGGCTTGAGTTTGGCCGTTTTATATAAGCTTTCGACACAAATTGACACAATCGGATTATCAGATATCCTGCGTCCTATTTTTCTCCTTATTTGCTTATTTCGGTCGCAGGCGAGCTTTAATTCAGTTAAGGCCCGTACCAACCTGCCTTTCGCCTCCCGCCGCGCAGTAGAATTCGCTCCCACATTTTGCGAAAGTTGTCTTTGTCCGGTGACCAGGGCATTTACTTTCAATAGCTTTGGAGAAAACTGCAAATATATAAACGAACAGTGTCGTTCATTACTTACTGTAAAATGTAACAAATTAAATTTCAACGTTTCTGGTCTCTCTTTGTTGAATTGTGAGGAAAAACTGAACCTCTTTCAAAAAGTTTTAATTATTTAATGTTGCTCTCGAGCACTATACACGAAACCAGGAAACGAGATTTTTTTAAATCCATGTAAATATGATATACGTCGGGATAGCCCAAAGCGCAACGAACCTGCCTCAAATTTATGTGGCCCCATAGGGCCATGGTTCGAATCCAGGCGTGTACCAATGAGTTTTTCTGACTTAAGTACACAACTATCACTGACTCCGTGCTTCGGAGGGCACGTTAAGAAGTCGGTCCCGGACGCTGTCAATAGATGGCGGTCGTTACAGTCCCCAACCCGCAGTGGAGCAGCGTGGTGGATTTAAGCTCCAAACCCCCTTCTCACCCTAGGGGAGGCCTAAGCCCCTGCAGTGGGGTGAAAATGGGCTGATGAAGTGAAGTGAAGTGATGATATACGTGTCCTTAAAACATACATCATACTAGAATCATATGTATAATAGGTTATTAATTTAAAGTTTTTAAATAACATATATAGATGTCAAGATAGACGATTTTAAAAACCTTTATTAAGTCTGTTCTCCATTAAACGGAAAGTTTTTCTTCGAAATGTAAATTTAATTTTTTCCGCTTAGATGGTAGACTTAAAAGGAGTGAAATACATACTTATTACTATTTCAAATTATTAATCAATTATTATATCATTTCTTACCAAGTAGGTGATACCTATGTAAACTTTTTTGATCAAGAGGACATACTGGCTGGTTGTAAAAAAAAATTGAGTTTTATTTGTTTTTTTTTCACAAATTCAAAAGCGAATGCATTTGTTCGAATTTTATAGCGTTTTTTTTGTTTATTAAAATTTCGTATTCTGTATCAATTTTATGATTTAAACAATAATTTGAAAAAAGTTTTGAACAAATTTGGATTTTGAGATATTTTTTACGTCATGGCGTGACGTCATTTGAACGCAGATGAAATGCAAAGAGCTGTAGAGATGTTGCAAGCGGGAAGAAGTCAATCTCAGGTATCTCGGTATTTTGGTGCCAACAGAAGCGTTATTTGCCGTCTTCATCATCGTTACACTAACACGGGAGATCCTGCTGAGCAGCACCCAGGTCGAGGACGGTGTACAACTACACGGCAAGATCGATACATACAACTGACTGCAAGACGCCAGCCGAGGTTAACCCCTCATGAGATAGATTTAAGGCTACAAAATTCAAGTGGTGTTGTTGTTAGCTGCCAAACTGTGCGAAATTGACTGCATGAGTATGGCCTAAGAGCACGACGGCCAATTAGGTGCCCACCGATACGTCACGGGAATCACGCTCGTCGAAATGAATGGTGTAGGGAACACATTACATGGACCCGGGAACAATGGGATAAAATTTTATTTTGCGATGAGTCTCGATTTGGGTTTAAGCCTGATACTAGAAGGGTAAGAGCGTACCGTCGTCCTGGAAGCACTGAAAGACTGAGGTGCGTTCAGGAAGTGCGTCCATACAACGGCTCAACAGTTATGGTATGGGCGGGTATTATGAAGAACAGACGAACTGAGCACGTTTTTGTAAATGGTAACATGAACACTGTAAATTACGTTGAGAATGTTCTAAGGCCTTATGTCTGTCCATTCGCACAAACGCTTGGCTCCGATTTCACGTTGATGCATGACAATGCGCCTTCGCATACAGATTTGCACACACGGGAGTACATGGCAAGGGAAAACATCCTGGTATTGCCTTGGCCTGCACAATCGCCAGACCTCAACCCCATCGAGCATGCATGGGACATGCGTCAGAGACGTGTTTTAAAGGACTTGGACGGAGTGACAACAACCCAACAACTGATGGACTTACTAAAATTTCATTGGGAGCGATTGCCGCAGGATAACATTAACAGTCTCATCGATTCTACGAATAATCGGTGCCAGCAAGTTCTCCATAACACAGGAGGCCACACTTTGTATTAATTTATGCAATTTTTGTACAACCATTTAATTTTAGTTTAAGTTTAGTTGATTAGGCACCTTACTTTGTACTACGTACATACAGTACTTACTCGTAATTATTGTTAATTAAGATTATTAAAAAATAAATATAAAAAAACAATTGCTGTTTAATATCAAAAAAGCATTAAAAAATTATATAAATAAGAAAATACTAAGGATTTAATGCGAAAACACATTGTAAAATTGAAATTTGTATGTGTTGCTTAGTCTTTTTTGATGTGTATGTAAAATGAGTTTTTACTAAAATTTCGTTATCTTTTGGGCTTCGTTGAAATTCTTGCTATTGCATCACATTTACAAAGTAGTATTATGATATCTCATTGGATCACTTCATTTTCTGTCTGTTGTTTATCTGTCAAGGTCCTTCTTTTTAGAAACGTGAAGAGGTATCAAGTAGAAAGTAATATAATAATAATACCTGGGACATCCCACGCAGCGCTATCTAGTCCCAAACTAAACAAAGCTTGTATTGTGGTTGCCAGACAATTGATATACATACTTAAATAATCTATATTTATCCAAACTTCTAAGTCAACGCATTCAAAAATACGGTCGACAATGGCGCAAATTTTGACACTTGCAAATAAATAAAAATCTAAAGGGTTCCCATTGACCTAAAATAATGAAATTTGCTAAGAATCAACGTTTCATAATACAAGTAAAGGAAAATATCTAAAGAAGGCGTAAAGCTGGACAAAAACTAAAAAGCGCGCGTCCCGTCAGAATGTTTTTACTCTTTTTCAAACGGGCCTTTGGATGTTTCACATTAACAAACCCAGACGTGGTAAGGAAACCTCGTTCCGATCATTCCGTTGTGGAGTTCCAGTGCTTTCCTTCCAGCTCCATCATCAGACCCTCAAAGTCCATCGTCATCTTAATCTCAACTTATTCAAACATGGTTAGGCATCGTTCCATTAGGGAGTTCGATAATGCCTACCTTCCGGCTTTCATCAGATCACTTTGATCATACCTCTGTTATCGTATTTTTATTAGAACTATTCACTATTGCCAAAATTTTATAATGATACTACAGTGGAAGGGGATGAAATTCAATTTCTTAGATTCCATTACATTCATAGGTACTTAAAAAATTAATGTTAAAATACAATAATATGAGATAAAAGTAGGAAAGAGCGACGAACGAAAGAACGTTTTACTCCCATCCGACGCGCCTTTAGATGTTCCACATCAAAAAACACATTTCGGGGTGATTGTCTATTAGACTGCGGCGACGATGCTCGTCAATGGACGCTTAGTGCCATATTTCATTTTTCTTTAACCTAAATTTTTTAGGTGTATTGAAAAATATGTTATTCTAATAATTTAATTTTTTTTGGGTTTTTATTCGTTTCTTAGTTAAAGCGCAAATTTTTAACCTATCAAAGTTGTAATGAAATTATCGACATTTAAAAATATACGGAATGTTAGGATGAACGTTGTCTGAATTTATATAGCGTGTAGAGCTTGTCGAAGCAAACAAAAAGTTTAAAAAAAATGATAAAAAAAAAGAAACTTCAAACATGTTTTTCTTGGTAATCATTAATTTGCGCATTCTGCTCGATCGAAACTCTTTGTTTAGTTTGGTAAACTCTACACGCTAATAAGTTTATATAAGCATATCAGAGTAGTTCTCTGCGGCCCCAAAATAACGTATTTTTTTGGTCCTGGTCCGCATTCAGCGTTTTAAAAATTTGAATGTGCTTCATCAAACTCGGAGAACTCTTTTATGTAATACTAGCGACCGCCCGCAGCTTCGCTTGCGTAGACTACAAATTCCTGTTATAGGTACTATTAACGTTCGAGATGGTTTTTACGTAGTTTTTGCTGGAACCAATTTTGGTCACACCCATTCAAACTTTCAATCTTCATTCCCCTTCCACCCTTTAAAAAAACCGATACAATTTTTCATCTCCCGTTTCCCACCCTTAAAATGTTGAAATCTAAAAACCCTGAAACACGTCATTATTTAAGACCCTCCATTCCCATCCTTAAGTCAGAATTTTCAAAAAAAGTCTTTCTTAACTTAATGCTCATGTTATAAAATAAACCTATGTTCCAAATTTAAGCTTCCTAGACTTAGTAGTTTCGGCTCTACGTTGATACATCAGTGAGGACAAACGACAGACAGATAGACAGACACACAAACACAAAAAGTAGCTTATGACACTCTTGACAATCTTCTTTCACGTCTGTAAAGTTTCATTAAAATCTGTTCAGCCGTATAGAAAATTAGCTCGAATAGATAAAATTGAATTGAATAGACACATAGACGTACAGACAAACAGACGGACAAAAAGTAGCTAATGTCAAATCTCTTGACAACCTTCTTTCCCGTCTGCAAAGTTTCCTTAAAATCTGTTTAGCCGTTTTGGAGGTTAGCTCAAATAGACAGATACACGTACAGACAGACAGACGAACAAAAAGTAACATTTGTTAGTTTTAACGACATTCTTTTCATACTTGTGATGTTTCATTAAGATCGGTTTAGACAGATGGACGTACAGACAGACACACAAAAAGTTCTGTATGTAACACATGGAAAGGATGTAGTCAAAAGACTACATCCGTTTATATATGTAAATTTTCATCAAAATCGGTTAAGCCGTTTTGGCCGAAGCCGATTTGCTCGGGCTATCAAAGGTAAAAAAAGATTTTTTTAAATCCGACTGGTAGTTTCAGAGATTAGCGCATTCAAACAAACAAACAAAAAAACAAACAAACAAACAAACCAACAAACCAACAAACAAACAAACAAACAAACAAACAAACAAACAAACAAACTAACTAACTAACTAACTAACTAACTAACTAACTAACTAACTAACTAACTAACTAACAAACAAACAAACTAACAAACAAACAAACAAACAAACTAACTAACTAACTAACTAACAAACAAACAAACAAACAAACAAACAAACAAACAAACAAACAAACAAACAAACAAACAAACAAACAAACAAACAAACAAACAAACAAACTAACAAACAAACAAACAAACTCTTCATTTTTATAATAAGTATTTCTATTATATAGATTAATAGATTATAAGATAATAAGAAAATAAGATATTACTGAAAACCGTGTCAAAGTCTATTGCGTGGTTTAGAAGTAAAAAGTTAACGAACAGAGGCAGACAGCGATTTTTTTTTCTCCCGCTATAGTTTTCATATTTCGATAAAAACTGCTTAGATATTAATTTAAATTGTATGGTGTAAAGGGCAATTATAATATGCATGAAATGCTTAAGACAACTAACGTATTTAATTTGATAAGGATTAATATCACGTTTAAAAAACATTTTCGCAAATAGTACATTATGTTAGAACAAACTTGATTGTCATAAAAAAGGTTATAGTAAGTTAACCTTAAAAGAAACACATATGCTGTCGTAGACTTTTGGTTAGAACTTTTAAAGGGAAACAATTCCGTAATACATGATTTTTGCTTAACATCAACCGTTTACGCAGCGCGCGCGAGGGAAGCTCTCAAAAGGAATAATTTTTCCCGTTATTGCAACATTTTTCATTGATGCTCCACTCCTGTTGGTCGTAGCGTGATGCCTTATAGCTTATAGCCTTCCTCGACAAATGGACTATCCAACAACAAAAATATTTTTTCAATTTGAACCAGTAGTTCCTGAGATTTGCGTGTTTAAACAAACAAACAAACTCTTCAGCTTTATAATATTATAAGTATAGATAGATACAACCTTTGCACTTTCAACACAATGATTGTCCTCAGTAGTACCTACTTATTAAATATTCGATGAATAGGAAAAACTTAATATTTTCTTGAAGATTAAATACTGGTATGACCTACTTAGACTTAACTTGGTCACTACGAATTTCACTGAAGCTCGTCGGTCGTAAATCTACTTTCTGAAAATATTCAAGAAATTCCAAATAATTTAAGATAATTTGCTGCTGCCTAGATATCACGCGCGCCTCTGCCCGCCCTAACACTTTCATATATCCTATATACTTAATCTCATGAATAATTTGTCTTTTAAAATATCACGCGGGTCATAAATGTTTACATCAAAAAACAATGTTCGTATAGTGATGTGGCACTGTCGAGCCATTCAGCTTTATCGATTCAGATATTTTATAGAAAACTATGAACACATGCAAAATTAAGATCTTATTGGGAACCTTATGCAGAAAAACTTCTTGCCTTTCTAGTTTGCAAATTACCAAAACATCATGATTCAGCACTAATCTGTGAAGACGTCAAATGGCAATATGAATTTTTCAAATGACCGTCTAATTGAATACAATTATCTAATTCATACAGAGGTGACCTTGACCTTCATGCTATAAGTTTACAAAGATTGTATATGTCCTTTCGAAATGCGCCAACTTTGCTGTCTTAACGTCATTTTCGTTCAGTTTCAACGCGATTGTGTTATTAATGAATACGATGCTTCGGCAAAAAACGTGCTAAAAACTATACTGTATTCCGAACATTCGACGACTTTTAAATGTGTTCTTGCAAATAAATACCGTATTCTAAAGGTAATAGACAGGGAGCGGCGGACTCCAGCTGCTGACAGCTGCTGATTATGATTGATGAGGCAGTGGCGCGTGGTGGAGTGCGGTGAGGCGTCACCCTCGCTATCATCCATCTCCATACTCGTTAGCCACGCCGATTTGATTATTAAGATCAATGAGGTGCGCCGTCACGACACAGCGCTCTAGCACTAGACACACTTGGCGCTAATGAACACGCATGTGTTGGTGTTAAGTGGGACAATGCGTGACTGTGTCGTGCCCAGTTTGGGCTGGAACCATGTTCTTAAATAATGTCCATTTTTGCGGTATTGTCTTTGCCATTTGTTTGCGTTTGCAATATGAGAAGAGTAAAAGAGACAGCTCACTGTAGTGTAGTGGATTATCAACTAAAGAACCGATTAGTCGACAATTATATTCAATGAATCGGGCTCAATCTCTGGGTTCCGTACGTCCGAGTTTAAAAGTATCCTTTATTGTTTACTTTTCTCGTATATTAAAACTTATAGAGGGACTCACAATATTCTTAGTTCATGTCAACGTCTTATGCAAATTAATGGTTGGGAACGTTGACTTATTAAAGTTCGCTGAAGACACCGTCATCGTTGTCTTTCGTCGAAACGCTTGAAATCAAGTTTGAGTAGTAACAGACAACGGACTGAAACAAATCACAAGATGGCTTGAAGATGATAGTCTTCTTACTCTGAACGCAAATAAAACAATTTACTTATGCTTTTCACTAATGACGACTACTTTTTATTAATGGCGGAAACCAAACCTCCAAATACTGTTGTGATGTCCTGTCCATTGTTAATAGCGTTAAGTATCTTGGTACACCAACTGACACATACACACAAATTTGTAAAATTTTACTGAGAACTAATAACTTCAATTCACCTATTGGTTATTAAGATAGGTTATTTACATAAAGGAGTCGGATTCAACTTTTAACCTAGGTTAATAAAACACACTAGGTGACTTGCTTGACCCTCTTCGTGCGAGTCTGACTCGCACCTAGCCAGTTTGTTTTAAGAGGCTCTGTGAGTTGACTGTCGGTGACAACGCCTTCAAGCCCGATCGGATGCTGCGAGCGTTTATATAGGTTAACTAGCGACCGCCCGCAGCTTCGCTTGCGTAGACTACAAATTCCTGTTATAGGTACTATTAACGTTCGAGATGGTTTATACGTACTTTTTGCTGGAACCAATTTTGGTCACACCCATTCAAACTTTCAATCTTCATTCCCCTTCCACCCTTTAAAAAACCGATACAATTTTTCATCTCCCGTTTCCCACTCTTAAAATGTGAAAATCTAAAAACCCTGAAAGACGTCATTATTTAAGTCCCTCCATTCCCATCCTTAAGTTTGAAATTTCTAAAAAAGCCTTTCTTAACTTTATAATGCTCACGTTATAAAATAAACTTATGTTCCAAATTTAAGCTTCCTAGACTTAGTACTTTCGCCTGTACGTTGCTAGATCAGTGAGGACAAACGACAGACAGATAGACAGACAGACAAACACAAAAAGTAGCTTATAACACTCTTGACAACCTTCTTTCACGTCTGCAAAGTTTCATTAAAATCTGTTCAGCCGTATTGGAAATTAGCTCGAATAGATAAAATTGAATTGAATAGACGTACAGACAAACAGACGGACAAAAAGTAGCTAATGTCAAATCTCTTGACAACCTTCTTTCCCGTCTGCAAAGTTTCCTTAAAATCTGTTTAGCCGTTTTGGAGATTAGCTCAAATAGACAGATACACGTACAGACAGACAGACGAACAAAAAGCAACATTTGTTAGTTTTAACGACCTTCTTTTCATATTCATTGATGTTTCATTTAAATAGGTTTAGACATATGGACGTACAGACAGACATACAAAAAGTTCTGTATGTCACATATGGAAAGGGTGCAGTCAAAAGATTACATCCTGTTATATGTGTAAAAGTTTCATCAAAATCGGTTAAGCCGTTTTGGCCGAAGCCGATTTGCTCGAATAGACAGACAGTTCGTTTTCATGTATATAGCCTATAACTCTCCGCTAGAATCAGGCTATCAAAGGCAAAAATAATTTTTCAAATCCGACTGGTAGTTTCAGAGATTAACAAATTCAAACAAACAAACGAACGAACGAACGAACCAACCAACCAACCAACCAACCAACCAACCAACCAACCAACCAACCAACCAACAAACAAACAAACAAACAAACAAACAAACAAACAAACAAACAAACAATCAATCAATCAATCAATCAATCAATCAATTAATCAATCAATCAATCAATCATTCAATCAATCATCAAATCAATCAGCGCGCGCGACGGAAGCTCTCAAAAGGAATAATTTTTCCTGTTTTTGCAACATTTTTCATTGATGCTGCACTCCTATTGTTCGTAGCGTGATGTAGTATAGCCTATAGCCTTCCTCGATAAATGGACTATCCAACACAAAAATAATTTTTCAATTTGAACCAGTAGTTCCTGAGATTTGCGCGTTTAAACAAACAAACGAACGAACGAACGAACAAACGAACCAACCAACCAACAAACAAACAAACAAACAAATAAACAAACAAACAAACAAACAAACAAACAAACAAACAAACAATCAATCAATCAATCAATCAAACAATCAATTAATCAATCAATCTATCAAACAAACAAACAAACTCTTCAGCTTTATAATAAGTATTTCTATTATATAGATTAATAGATTATAAGATAATAAGAAAATAAGATATTACTAAAAACCGTTTCAAAGTCTATTGGTTTGGAAGTAAAAAGTTAACGAACAGAGGCAGACTGCGAATTCATTTTCTCCCGCTATAGTTTTTAAATTTCAATAAAAAACTGTTAAGATATTAATTTAAATTGTATGATGTAAAGGGCAATTATAATATGCATGAAATGCTTAAGACAACTAACGTATTTAATTTGATAAGGATTAATATCACGTTTAAAAAACATCTTCGCAAATAGTACATTATGTTGAACAAATTTGATTGTCATAAAAAAGGTTATAGTAAGTTAACCTTAAAAGATACACATATGCTGTCGCGGACTTTTGGTTAGAACTTTTAAAGGGGTTCAATTCCGTAATACATGATTTTTGCTTAACATCAACCATTTACGCAGCGCGCGCGACGGAAGCTCTCAAAAGGTATAAATTTTTCTGTTTTTGCAACATTTTTCATTGATGCTCCGTTCCTATTGGTCGTAGCCTGATGTAGTATAGCCTATAGCCTTCCTCGATAAATGGACTATCCAACAAAAAAATAATTTTTCAATTCGAACCAGCAGTTCCTGAGATTTGCGCGTTCAAACAAACAAACAAACAAACTCTTCAGCTTTATAATATTAGTATAGATGAAATAATTTTGGAAATTTTATTACAACAAACTTCCAAACAAAAATAAAATATGAAAATAGTATTCGGTAGATAACACCTCAAATTTTTATTTCTATAAATTTTTATGTTATATTCTTCAAATTGTAACGCGTACACGAAGATTTTGCGCACGACTTTTTTGTGTTTGTTCAGCATGGAACACATTGTTTTTACAATACTAATTAAATAAATTTTAGGACAATTTTTGTACACTTATAAATATACTATATGCTTCGTACGTATGATTTTTCTGTGATTGGTATTCGCTACCAGTTCGCAAAAAAAAAACTTGTAAAATCTGTTGCTCGTGCTTACTCAAAAACGTATGTTTGAATTTATTTTTTACTTATTTATATTATGATGCTATTGAAATGAAATTTTGTAGATTTACTAGATAAATAGGTGATGTACGATTACGCATTAAAAAGAATATCGAATATCTTAATGGTCATTAGAAATTTGACCTGGAAATATAGTGTTTTCCGGTTTTCAGATCCCGAAATCAGTAGAGAGCCCGCAACCCTAAAAACGCCATGTTTGAATAGATATTGACGTAAAATATGGTCAGCATTCAATAAAAATTATTATCATTATGAAAATAGGTAATTGTAGCGTAGATCTTCTTGGAGAATGTTTTTAATTTAATTTAGAACATTGTGTTTGAGGTGGGGGGGGGGGCACGGCCCCTTCTGTATACGCCACTGCGGCGTCAAACTGACAGTTCACTAATAAGTCAAGTGCGACTAACTGCGAGGTACAAAGTGCAACAAAAGTGTAATTAGTGATTTTGTGGGATTTTGTTTTGCCATAAATATGAAAAATGATCAGTTACTGTCGTTTAAAAACTACTGCTACAACTATCAAGTTTATAGAACCTAAGCTGGTCATTTTAAGTCTACTCAGCAGGTAAGGTCTACTCAGCAGTTGATTATGTTACGGCTTATATTTGTGACCATGGAATAGGCTCTAGTTGGATCAAGATAGTTAATGGAGTGTTTATTATAAGTTCCATCTATTATCGATGTTAACGTCTTCAGTTATGATAATATTTTTATTTTGTAAATACCCAGAATTTAGAAAATGTCAAGAAGATTATTTAAAAGCACGTGTTTTATTTGTAGTCGATTTCACATAATATAACACATGACTACAAATTTCACGATTTTCGATTTTTTTTTGTACGTGTGCTGTGAGACCTTGTTCTTTACTAAATTTTATAATTCTAGGTTCACCCTAGGAACTAGGAAGTATAGGTTTTAATTTATTTGCGAATCGCAAAATATGGGCATAAATTGCCGTATTTTTTGATTGCGTTGACTTTGAAGTTTTATTTTTTTACCCAAGATACTTTAAATCTAAATATTTGATGTTAATTTCAACATGATACATCCACGTGTTTCTGAGAAAAAGGATGTATGACAAACAGACAGACAGACAGGTAGACAGAGATGGACTATGAAGTGACCCTATAACATGGATGTCCTATAAAAGTTCCTCTTTTTCCTTTTGAGATACGGTTGTTTTTCTCTTTTCAGTTAACTATCCTAAACGTAGTCGGGCTCTGAATTTTCTATATTACATAGCAAACATACCATTCTCTTTATTTGATTAGAAGGTCGCGCGGTGTTCACAAAAGGCAGGAAATCGAATCAAAATTTTTTAATTTAAAATTAATAGATACACGGTAAATACAATAAATAAGGACAATTCAATCGTCATAAGAACTACCAGAAACCATCTCAAAATTGGAAGGGAATAATGAATCTCAAATAACTGTAGTACCTAGTAATTGAAATTTTACGAGAACTGAATCTGATTCGTCAGATTCAGAGGACAACCGTGAGTCCAGCCAGTGGCACCTGTCGCGCGGGGTGCGAGGCGAAGAGGGGTGTACTACCCGCAGTCGTGAGGCGCCCAACGCGCAGTTTGGACGTCTTTTTACGTTTGTCTGTTACTCCCGTCGTCGATCGAAACTCGTGGGCGTATCCGTAATAGCCGAGTAGTGTAGTTGCGTCCTACTGTAACGTGTGTTGGTGGTTGCCGTTTGTGAGATTAAAGTGTCCGTTGCGGTGGTGTGTAGTGTGTGGGGCGCCGCGCTGGCCTTACGGGGCGCGAGGCCCACTCGGGGCCTGGCGCCCGCCCAGGCCCCGGCCTCGCACGGCTCCACCCCTCCGGAGGTGCGTTAAAAGGAACAAATTAAAAAGAGTTTTAATAGAAACTCCAGATACTTTCGTCGCTGTATTATTTTTGTTCATTGTAATTAGAAAAAATTGACAATAAATAAGGTATTCAGGAATACGATTTTCGTAATTATTTCTAATGTTCATTATTCATAATAACGAATTAAGTATCAGTATTCTTTACCACTTTTTTTGTTCCCGATCGAAATTATTCTTTATACTCAATGTTCTCGTGAATTCCTTTCACTAAAAACTTTATTAAGCCTTCGCCTTATTGAATAAATAACATCGAAATAACTTGATTTCACAATTTTTTAAACAAAGATTGTGAAGTCATACGTCTGAACCGATACAACTTTAGTACGAGTTTCTAAAACTACCACCCTAAAAGTATTAATGAGGGGCAAGACAAAATCACAAAACCAACTTTAGAAGTGCGGAAATGCGAAAAACCAAATATGAAAAAATTTCATCTGTTACAGAGGCATTCTATTCTAATAGTAAATACTTTTACAATGATTAATCTTGCCTAATTCTTCTAATTACCAACCCTAAACAATAACATTTAAAAAGATATCAAAACGTTGGTAGTCTTGAAAAACCAACTTTTCTTTGTACAACTAGGTATTACTCATTTTTTTTTCGTAATTTCGTATTCTAAAATTGGTTTATTCTTCTCATTTCGACCTCCTCTCTCCCTTTTTATCAATACTTTTATGGTGGTATTTTTTTCAATTATTCCATTTACAATGACTTCACCCATTGAAGGCTGCAACAGCTCCGCGCTTCATAACGTTAGCAGATAAATCTTTCTGTTCACTCTCACTGGTTCTCTTCTCTGCTTAGGCTGTTAGCCGAGGGCATTTTCCTATTGTATCGTGTTGCGCCTAAAAACATATTATGGCAGATTTGTAGAGCTCTCTTATGCTATAAAATGGTTTCCTCTTGCTCTCATCTTAAAAAAAAAACTTTGTTAACGGTTATTTCTAGCTCTCTTGATCCTACTGCACAAATTAAAACTCGAAGTCGAAAACGAAGAAATGCATGTCGTCTGTTCTGACCGTAGCTTCCTTCACACCGTTTTATACGTTTGTATTACATTATTGGTCGCATAGCCGCTACCGACAACCACAAGTGGAACCTGCCGCGATTCCTTTATTTTTGCTTCAATCGGCATTTTTGACATGAGCATAACTTAAAAAATCTTCCTCGGGCAATACAAAGACGGGCTTTGACATTGAAAGCTTATCAAATCTGCCGTGATATATCATTATAAGCGCAATACGATACATCGAAAAAATGCCGCGGCTTACGGTCTGCGATTATAATGGGGAATAAAAAACATAGTTTAATAATTATTTAATTCCTAAATTAATTAATTGTGTTACCACAAGCGAGCAATAACTAATGCCTAATAATTATGAAAATATTTAAATTGTGACAGACGTATAATACAACAACGGGAACACGTTATTGGTATCGAAGTCAAAAAAGAAGTGTTTCGCCGTAACTATAGCACAGGACTATCCCAACCCAATGCAGCAAAAATATAACCAGTGGCCAAAATGAGCCGTTGTTCCCTTAAGATACCTTAGTTACCAATATGAAGTTATAATGTTATGAAGGAAAAGAATCAGTTCGGGACGGCTGATAGTATATTTACGATTACTACAAAAAAGACAAACTACCTTCACACACGAACTAGGTATGAAAGTATGTAGGTAGGTGTGCTACGAAACCTAAATTTTAATTTAACTTGTCACAGAGTTACGAAATGTTGCTACAGGTTTACGATACTGCTACGTAGACCTTAATTTTGTTTCCTGTTTTGAATCAAATTTTCTCAGAGCTACAAATATTTTGCTACAGTGCTACGGTGTTGCTACGTAGACCTCGATTTCTGTATAACAACTCTGCTCTTTCGAATCAATTTGTCACAGATCTACGAATATATTGCTACAGTGCTACGATGTTGCTACGTAAACCTCAATTTTCTATTTAACTACACTCCTCCTTTATATCAACTCGTTACAAAGCTACGAATATATTGCTACAGTGTTGCTACGTAGACCCCTATTTTCCAATTTAATTACTATCTTCCTGCGAACCTTATAAATGTTCTTCGAAATGACTGTTACGAAACTACAATATAATATTACACTACTATACTATACACAAAGTATAATTACTCCATTCGCTACTATAGTGTTTTGGTAAAACTTTCACATTGTTACAGTGGTGTTAATACATCACTTACAGAGAGCTACGTATGACTTATACCGATTTATTTTATCGTTCTCCTCGCGATAGTGGCAAGGCCGACTCTCTCCAAAACGCATTTTGAAAAATCAATTTTACAAATATTAAATTCTTTATGAAAATTCTGAAAAAAAAATACTGACAATCTTATTGTAATTAACAAATTAAAAGGTTTAATTCCCACAATAAGATTGTTTTTATGAGCTTTAGTGGTACCGCGAGCGTGGCTAACACGATAACTTTGTCGCGCTTTAGTAGGTACTTTAAACAGTACAGTATTTTACTCGTTCACTTCACCAAAACTTGTAATATTGAAATAGGAAGGTGAAAATTTTTTTATTTTGCATATTATCCTACATTTTTTTGAGAAATCCTTCCGTCAATTGATTGAACTATCTCTAAGAGATCGAATTACTTTTTAAACACCCGAGTGTTTGGACAATTTAAATCTATTTTGTATCAACTATGATAAATATGATTTAATGAAAGACGTGCCTCTGGATAGTTTACTGAATAAGTCAAATCGTTCGGTTGCCATACAAAACGAAAACTTGATATTTTCTTATAAAATGCAAACTACGATTTATCCAATTCGTGCGTCAAGATGGCGTACAGCGTCACACTCTTCACTTCGTTACGAGGAGTGTGAGCGTACGCGAGTCGGCTGAGACTGAAAACTCATAACGCAACATCGAAGTCTATCTACTTCACTATTCTTCATCTTCACCAGCACAACCAACAGTGCTAGGACAGAGTTATGTGAGACGTATGAATTCATATGTTTATTATTTACTTCAACAATACATAATTTGAGATATCTTTGAAAGAAATTCCATTTAGTTTTTTTTATTTAAATTATTTGAAGACAATTTTGTACGTCACATTTGTGACACTTTAAATTATTATCCCATATGTAATTTTAATAAAATTTCATGACAAATATTTTCAATATTTGAAATGCAGCATCTCTATAAAAAATAAGGCGCGAGTCGGACGTTGAATTGAATATCCATTAGTCGACTACTTGGGTGTTTATATTCTTGTACGAATCACAAGTTTCGGTAGACTTGCTTCACCTGGGCTAACTCACTTAAGTGAATTAAATGTACTGATTAGTAGATCAACTTGGAAAATTAACTGTTTAGAAGTTGAAGGCAAACTGACAGAGATACACACAAATCAGATTTTTTTTTTCAATTATGAAATACTTCACATGATGAAATGGTCTGTCCTTGGGTTTAGGATATGGTTAAATGTATCATTAAAGTTACTTTTTCATTTAATTTTTAAATTGTGTAGTCCCGCATGCAATAAGTCATGATTTCTGACGTATATAGAGCAGATATTATAACAGGGAAATAATTATGGCTGTTACGATTAGACAATTTGTATAAATCCCTTGATGTACTTCTAGTAAATATTATCTTGACATGTGGCCCAAAGCACATTTCATTAATTTTTAACGTTCTGGCTTCAGAGTTAGGTGGACATATCTTTTGTACCGAGAAATCGCTGTTTATAGAAAAGTATCACGTCGTGTTTTCCCGCCGACCGGTTCGGACCACGGCGGGGTGTGGTACGAGGCGGCGGGGCGCGAGGCGGGGATCTTCATTAAGAGCTAAGTTTTCATTTTCTCCTCCCTCTCTATAACGTCTCCGGGAGATTTATAAGATCGCGAGTTTTATTCCTAAAATCCACTTTATTAACCCGAATCACCCGCAGTAAATCGACGCCGTCTCGATGGACGCCCATCCACGTCAGCTCTCCTGGGCGGACCGATCCATTTCTAGTAATGTTCCTAACGTGATTCTAATTTGAGTCGAGACGCAAACAATATCTACGTTATTAATGATAAATAAATTAATAAATAATAAATATTTAAACAATCAATTTTGGTTATGTACCTACAGGTAATTTGTAATGTTTATTTAGAGTCATGATTTTATGGATTTGATTGGAATTTTGTAAAAAAAAAACAATCATGAGTGAGTCAAATTTTTATAGTAATCGTCGATTATTATTATTTCATTCCGTACCTTTTTGCGTATTATATTTGTGTTTGGTCGATGGATCAAGCATTTATACAAATGAAATGCGCTTCTTTTTCAAACTTACTGTGATTTATTCAACTACTACAATATAGAATAGTTATGTTGTAAAACCCCATGTATATGTATAGCATCTATAACTATTCGTGCTTTTCCAATGGTGTCCCAAAAGCAAAGCATAATATAGATGGCGCCAGTGGCGACTCGATTGCTGTCATGTCGAGCGACTAACGCCAATGATTTAGTTAATGTTTTTTGTTGAATTTTTTTAATTTTCACTGTTAAATTTCGATAGTTCAGTGACTATACAAGTGTTCTACATAAAATTAGAAAATAGACATGTTCATGCACATAAATATTTGTCGCGGACGAGAATCGAACCCGCGACTATTTGCTCCGCAGTTAGAATCTCTAACCATTCGGCCAGTGTCGGTCAGTCAATTTGTTTTGCATCGTAATACGAGTATCTCATTACTATACGAGTATTGTCAAAATTCTGTATCTTTATGAAACAGAACCGGGAGGGTAAAAAAGCTGAATTAAAAAGAAGGGATGCATTTCAGTCTGGAAGGAAACGGACCTTGTTGACAGGTATGGACCGTTAGAAACAAATTAACATGATGTTATTTTAAACAATAGAGCAGGTGGATTAATATATACGCCTGTGTTGTTTATTAAATAATTATTTTGGATAATGTAGAATACAAAATAGGTCAGAAATCGTATGCATATATTATACATCATATGTCAACAATGCGCCCTCTGTAAGGAAAAAATAATAATAACACATGGGGCATCCCACCCAGCGCCATCTAGTTCCAAAGTAAGCAACTGTTAAATATTATTTATAATATATACCTACCTAAAGAAATATTTTACAGCCAGACACAGAATAAATATATGGTTATGTTCTTCTTACACACAAACATTTGTCCCGGGCGGGAATCGGACCCCAACCGGTGAATCTGAAATTGGCAGTTGGGATCCCCATCCACTTCTCCACACCTATTTGCATGGCACACTTGCTATCAATTATTTTCTATGACAAACGATCAGTTCATATTTTGTAATATTGTGTGAAAAGTGTTAGTTTCACTGTGTCATTGTTAATTGCTAATTTCTGATACCTAAATGATCATTTGACGAACAATTATGTAATATTAAACGATGTATATGTAGCGTTTCTCAATTTCCTGAATAGACAATAGGTGTCTATCCACCTTGAGAGGCTACTACGTAGTTCGCTCGCGCCGGAAATTTTATCCAGCGAGAAATGACTGGCGTCGCATTCGTTTCGTTCAAAATAACTCAACGCAGGGCCTCCATCAGTCAGCCCTCGCGTCCATTTGCGCGGTTGGTCGAGGCCCTCGCCCTACGACCACGTGCAGTTACATCGTGCCGCGGCCTTAAAAGGAAATGAAGTGAGGTTGACGGCCGTCGCATGTTTGCGCTCTTTTTTGCCTTCATCCACTCCGTGTATTTAATTTCCTTTGGAATGGATTTAAAATAAGTAATGTGCACTTACCTACCTAACCTACACACAGCTTACCAGCAATTCAGCGACCGCTTGGCCTAGTGGTTAGCGACCCTGCCAACGAAACTGGAGGTCAAGGGTTCGAATCCCAGGTCGGGTCAGTATTTATATGATGAATATTGATACTGGTACCGGGTCTTAGTTGTTATATGTATGCGTTGTCTTCGCTTGGTACAGAAAACACAAGCTGATGCTTAGTTTGGGGCCTAGACGTTGTTGTGATGTATATATACATTATTATTATTATTGTAACGATGTTGACACAAATTCTCAAACCTACCTGTATTGTCTCCGTGCGTATTATCTAACTCGCGTCATGTCCAATACGCAAAGATTGTTTGATTTGTATTCGCCTTCCAGAGAAATATACCCGAAGTGTGGTTACTTGAACTGTGGTTACATCTGCAGTAATGCTCATGCCATTTTGTAACAAGCTGTGATAAATCACACAGGCACTAGACCGCAAAACAGTGACCAACACCTTTTTAGGGGTTATTTTTCGTTTAACACATTGCTTTGGTGCTGAACCAGGATCTTACCAACTTGCTGACAGCTTTCGATTGTCGAACAGAATCCATTTTCCATAACAGGTAACAATCCCGTTCAAAATTTCTTCATTTCTGTGCCTGTTGAGCAACGCGAGGCAGGTCTCGACGCGGTACGTTTCGCTAGCGATCGTTAAGTTCGTGGGGTACCCATCTATCAAGCTTTTTTACTTTGCCAATTTGTCATTAATGGTTCAATATTGTTTTGATCCTAACACCAAAAGCTTCTCCTAGTTCAGCTGTACTTTAAGTATCATCAGCTTCCGCAATGGCCTTCAATTCATCATTTTTGACCAAAGTGTCCGGACGACCACGAGGTTTATTATTCAAGCCATAATTTCCGGAAGGGAAGCGGGCAAACCAATAACGGGTTGTGCGTACGTTTGTTAAAAGTACTCTCCGTAAACGTTGTTGATGTTACGTGCCGTTTGTGCCACATTAGTGCCACCACGGAACTCATATTCCATAATTACACGAATTTTTAAAGTGTCCATTATGACGAAAAATTTTCAAATATAAAGAAAACACAACGCTTATCAATATACAAAAGACTGATTTTGTAAAAAGAATGTCATGATTTAAAAAAAAAAATTGAATTAAGAATTCACAGCCAATCAAAATGTTTTTTTTTTGTTTGAAATGGCCAATACTGAAAAACGGCGACTTCATAGGTTAAGGCCTAATATATAGCCTCTCTATTTGACATTGGTAGGTACATGTTTCACACACGCCAACCATTTACGCTGATACGAAAATTTCCCTTAAAATTGGAAACCCTGATCTGCTTCAGGGCGACTTGCACAGACTCTCTCAATATTACGAGAGGAATGGGATCTCGATGAACACAGAAAAATGTGCGCTTGTTACTCAATTTTATCAATGGCAACTCAATAAATCGGGCCAATACGGTGCGAGATCTTGGTGTGATATTAGATGCGAAACATAATAATAATAATAATAAAGCCTCTTTATTTCCTTATCTCTACATTTACATTTTTTTTTTTTTGCGAAATATACCATGTAATAATATAATAATATCTGAGACACCCCACACAGCGCCATCTAGTCCCAAAGTAAGCAAGTATTATACTTGTATTATGGGGTACTAGACTAGACAACTAATAAATATTCTTTTTTTAATAATATATACACATATATCTAATTATCAGTAAGGCATACAAGAACCTGGGTTTCTTAATTCGTATAAGCAAAGAATTCACTGACACTCACTGCATCAAAGTGTTGTATTTCGCGCATGTTCGTAGTATTTTAGAATATGCTTGTCCTATCTTGTCTCCTCAATATATAATTTATAAAAAAAAGCTGGACAGAATACAAAATCGTTTTCTAAAATTCTTGTGCTACCGCCACCGAGTTTATTTTGACACCTACGTCCAATCCTACGTCGAACGCTGTCGTCATTTCCGCATGCTCCCACTTGGATCGCGTCGCAAAGTGACCGACATGTTATTGTTGCACGACATATTATCAGGCAAAATCGACTGCCCTGAGCTGCTAAGGCAGGTCGGCTTGAATGTACCCGGTTGCCGCACACGTCACACTAATCTGTTCCAAATTCCGTTCTCCTCCACAAATTATGAGCAAAACGCTGTAAACACTAGACTTTTGAGGATTTGCAATGAAGACTTCGGCGGACTTGACGTCTTACATCGGTCTAGGAAATCTACAAAGTCATACATAATAAAGACACTCGCCTCTGCAGACTGAGCCACAGAACACCTATGTACATAAGTACCATATTTAAACGCACACACACTCCTCATATACCACGCCTACACTGCACACAAACATACACCACACTACACGCGATTGCCTCATTTTCTCTTTCTTTATTTTCTTTTAAATTTTAAACTTAATCTTAAATAAACTATGTTTATTTTAACCACGTAGTGTTGTTGAGCACTGTGTGTCTTATTCTATCACCATACGCGTATAAAAATCATAATTTAGATAACAAAGTGATTGGCCATAGATTTTTAAATACTTATTTTGTTACTAAATTATTTACTGTAAGCTGTTTTGTTTTTCAATAATAAATTTAAAAAAAATATATTAAAACCGAACGTTGCTGTCAAATTTATTTACTCTATGGCAGCAGACAAAAATAAAATAAAAAAACACATTTGGAAATTTTAAAAACTGTAAATTTTTTTTTTCTACAACTATTAACTTAAAATAAATTCTAACTATTTGAACCAAATCCTAAATTGATCAATAGATTTCTGAGTGACTCGTCGCTCCGCACCGCTTCGCTCCTTGGCTTGACATAACATGACCTAACCTAACCAAATATATTTTTAGAGGACGACTGGCACCGTCCGTAAAAAGTTATCTATTCATTTGATAATGGGATGATTAATTAATTTTTATTCATCCGTTTAGCGGACGACTAGACACGTCAATTATTTTTAGGCTGCAAGGTTTTTTAGTTTTTCATTAGTAATTTTATCTATTCATCCAATAACCATACTACAATAAAACTAATCTACAACAAAATTCCACATTCCATCACATCTATGATTTATGTTAGGTTTAAATCACAGGTAAGAAAAGTGTTAATGTCTAAAGCATACTATAAAGTATCAGATTATATTGCAGACAAAGAAATTTGGAAATGAAATTACCTATATCACAAGACAAGGATCACCTAATTATTGTTTACGTTATTCGTGTTTGTTCTGATCTCATATTTATTATTATTATTTGTTGTGTTATGGTTATAATATGTTAAATGCTAAATATTAGTATATTGTTGTATAATCTCATTGTCAATGAATTGTCTATGCAAGAAAGCATAGACAATAATCTGAGTTGCATATTGTATTCGTTATAAAAAGCCATGTCATGTCTAATTTGGAATTATTTTGTACAAATAAATAATTAACAAAAACTAAAAGGATTTATCATTTAAAAATATAACTGACCATCAGCCACTTGTTACTTTATTTAAAAAACCATTATATGAAATTCCTGCCCGTCTTCAAAAAATGATGATTAGTCTACAAAGTAGTAATTTGAATTCCCTTGCTCAACTACTGAGGTCAAGACAACTACGAACTAAATTACCAACAAAAATAACTAACTTAAAACCCAAAGTAGTCAAATTCTCTTCTCATTTTGAAAACAAAAGAGAATTACAAAATAAGTCAACAAAGTATTATAATAAAACACTAAGTCCTTGTCAGAATTAAATATTCATGATACTGTCTATTTTAAGAAAAAATCTTCTGATATCATTTGGCAGAAAGGTTCAGTAATATCAAAAACACAATTTCCTAGATCTTACATTGTAAAAGATCAGTCTGGTAATGTCTATCGTAGAAATAGGCAACATATTCGTTTGTCAATTATAGAGGAACATAGTAATAAATCTATTAAGACGAAGTCACAAAATAGTTCTCAGTCTAAAGTCTGTAAAGATAATAAGTCTAATGAAATAGATCACTTTACAGTACTAACCAAAAGAAAAACTATAAGACAAGAAAGTCCATCGTCATTAACAACTAATATTCATATGTCTGAAGAATCATTTAATTTAAACAAAGATCCTACTCATTCACAAAGGCAAGTTAACTACAAAGTCAGTAGATCTGGTAGAAAAAAAATAAAACAACCATAAAGATATATGAATTATTAAATATATTTAATAAGTACACAATATCCTTACTAAGCACTTTGTCGCACAATTATATAATTTTGTCTTGTAGGATTTCGTTGTTTATTAATAGTTACAAATTGTTATTAACAATAGTTCTAAATATTTTGTAGAGGTTATAAACACCATGGAACTAGTAAGTACTTCGTACAACTGGAATGAGCTCTACGAAGAAATTTCGAGGTCCTAGAAATTTGACTTTGAAAACGAATTAAAAAGATAAAATTAACAAGGACGTTAGTGGGTGCCATATTATCTCTTTCTGATTAGGGTGACAAAGTTACGTAGGATAAATAAGACCATAACAGGAACTTTTTAACTTTCGA
The DNA here is from genome assembly GCA_949709985.1 of Luffia ferchaultella. Lineage (NCBI taxonomy): Eukaryota > Metazoa > Arthropoda > Insecta > Lepidoptera > Psychidae > Luffia > Luffia ferchaultella. Next base: position 27,811,893 of record OX453241.1, on the reverse strand, counting down.
CTAAAATCGTACAAAACTCTCTAAGCCTATCTCAACCCGTGACACTGAAATAAACTTTTTTTACATGAGTATAAAGATTTCTGTATGTCCGTATCAATAACCTATGTCGTAATTTAGTAAATTAGAACCTTTAATTCGAGCATTTGTCAAAATTGGTTTAGCAGGTTTCAAATTAAAATGCTACAAACATACATCAGTCTAGTTATGAAATAAAAAACATACATTAATGATGGGAATCAATTTACATTCCTTATTAACAAGTTATTTTAATATTTATAAGGGATCATAAACCACGAACGAAAGCACTGAAAACGAGGTCTCGCGTGGCAACCGCGTAGTACACTCGCGATAGCATCAAAAATACTGGTTGGATTTGTACGAAATACTGTTAAATCATCAAATTTACAAAAAAAAAAAAAATAAACGGCATTGGCCCGACTCCTATCCACCTCGATAGAAATGTAGAAGCAAGCAAACAGAAGTTCAAGAGAGCTAGTCACTAAAAGCGGGCAACCCGCAGAAAATATGATCAATCGACGGAGGCTTCTTATCTCCAAAATAAATTGTGAAGCAGTTAGTAACTTTAAAAATCAAAGCTTCAAATATCGATATCTCAATCACCTAAGTAAATTAGCTGCATGCTCCCTTTATGTATAATACCCTTTTGAAAACAAATCTCCTATTGATTTAAGAAATAAAGCTACCTAGAATGTGATTCATAAATAGATGGCTGACCGCCTTTATTTACAAAATAGTTGAATCCCACAGAAGTAGTGTTTTAGTGTTTATATTTGTTGTAACCGTTTGTGTGATCATTGTAATGTACATTTATGACATTCTTATAAGCCCTAGCTGGGCCTAAATCGAATAAGTTGAATATATAAATAAATACGATTAATAATTTTTTTCATCCGTTCAGTGGACGACCAGACATTCCGATTATTTTTAGGCTGTCAAGTTTCTTAATTTTTCATTATTTGCTTATAATAACAAAAGTATCCATTACGTAGAGATAGCATTTCGATTTTTCAGTTGTGTTCAACCACCTGTACTCCAATTAAGTTGTGTTTACATTGTCCGTTTGTAGGTGAAACAGTTGACGATGAGAATTCGCCCACACCCGCGCCGCCCTATTCGTGTCGCTGATTTTTCAGGTTTCCGGGCTCACATCAGCTCAGAACATTAAAAATAGGCAACCTTTGAACAGTTCGAAGACAGTGTAACTTCCAATACGTTATCAATACCTATTGGAGACAATTCGGTACTCTAATATGTATGTTAGCGGTTGAACTTGAAAACCGTTAATGTTGTTTTTACGCAGGTAATGCCGTCATTATCTGTAATCAATTCGCTAAAGTGTGACATAATAAGAACTAGCGACCCGTCTCGGCTTCGCACGGGCAGCAGAGCATATAAGCCGTACTATGAAATTTTTTCTGCGTAATCTCTTATCAACTTGTTGCGTCGAACATGTGGATTAGATTTAATTAGATTCAAATTTAACGTAAATTCATCCTACTTGGAGTATTTTAATGTACTTTATTTTCAATCCTATAAATATTTGAAAAAGTAAAGAATCATCATCCTCCTGCCCTTATCCCACTCTAAGTGGGGTCGGCACAACGTGTTTTCTTCTTCCATTCATCTCTGTCAGTCGTCATCTCAGTACTCACACCTTTCACACACATATCCTTTCTCACGCAATCCATCCATACCTTCTTGGGTCGTCCCCTACCCCTACATCCCTCCACATTCATACTCATCACTTTCCTTGTAATATGCCTTTCATTCCTTCTCATCACATGCCCATACCACTCCAACCTATTGCTTCTCAGTCTCTCTATGACCGGCGCTACTTTCAGACTTCCTCTTATATACTCATTCCTAATCTTGTCCATTCTAGTTACACCACACATCCATCTTAACATTCTCATCTCTGCCACATGCACTCTTCTTTCATCCGTCTCCTTTGTTGCCCAACACTCCGAACCATACAGCACGACAGGTCTTATGATCGTCTTATAGATCTTCCCTTTCAACCTAAGGGGCATTCGCGGATCACATGTGGTTGATGAGACCTGTCTCCATTTTATCCATCCCGCATTTATCCTGTTCTTCACGTCCCGGTCAATGTCGCCGTCATTTTGTATTAATGATCCGAGATACCTGAAGTCGGAGCAGACTGGAAGGGATACACCATTTAAGGCTATGTGCGAAAAACTGGATGCACCACCGAAGTCAAAACCGAAGAAAAAGTAAAGAATAAATACATAAAAACAAACTAAAAGAATTCTCTGTATATAACACTGATAACCTGAGCCTAACCACGCCAGCCGGCGCGCGGCAGCCACGGTGCCCAGTTTGGTTCTTGTCGCGCGATATTTATATTTCGCGATAATTCCTAAGATATTAATTTAATTTGTATGATGTAAAGGACAATCATAATCTGCATGAAATGCTAAAGGTAAATAACGTTATTAATTTGATAAGGATTAATACTGTATCCGTATAAATTGCTTTCTAATCATCTCATCATATGATACCATTTCTTCAAACATAAAAATGGGTATAATAAACTATCCATAAAAGATAGACATATGCCATTGCGGTCTTTTCTTTAGTCTTATAAAAGAGACACAATTCCTCCATACATTATTTTGTTATATCTCAAAAGGATTAGGCAGCGTTTTCGATGAAAACTCTCAGCCGCCTTGATTTTTTTCCGACTTCTTCAACAATAATCGTCATATTTCAACAAATTTCCACAAATCATTAATAAATTATACACGTAAACCTTCCTCTTGAATCATTCTGTCTGATGGTGTCAATAATATCCCAACCCGTTTGGTAATTTTTGAGTTCATCGCGTTCAGACAGATAGAAAGACGCGGTGATGAACAATAATAGATCGATGTTGGTTGAATTGAATAAATGTCGCGATGATCTTAACGTAGTTCTGAAGTTAGTGTTACCAACCAGAGATTCCAACCCTCCAGAGATTCCAAATCCGTATGTGAACTGTAAGAAATAAAGTAATCTAACAAGAATTTGAAAAAAAAAACAGTATGTAAGTAGGTACCTATTTTACAAAATGAGTCGGTTGTTCGAATATTGTATAGGTATAACAAACTATTTTATAATTCTATTTTCTTTTCTGTCCGTTTGTGTTCATATAGAGGAAAATATAAGTAAATTAAAAAATATCTTTTCTTTAAAATTATCATTGAATAGGTACTCATTGAAATTTTAAATGTTAATATAATATTTTCCATAACTTCGTAAACTTAGTTCAATTCTGTAGTTATTTTGCAAACGTTTAAAAAAACTAGATTTCGAACATTTGGAAGCTTAGACTAAAAACTTTGACAGCTTTAAAAAAACTGTAAATCCGCTAGAAAAAATATTTGAGTGTGGTATTACCGAGCATGGAAGTTATCTGTTTGTGCGCCGCATGACTGGCATGGCGGTTGGCTAGGGTTGTAAAAACAATGTTATGAATGTTATTTATTCCTTTCATTATTTACAGCTAATATTTCAATTATAGAGGCGCATTAAAAAAAAAACAATAACAGTATGTCTAAAATTAACGTTTTATAGACATAGTACCTAATGTTCTTTATTGTTTCATCAAATGTAGTGGGTGCTGTATTTATTAAATTGTACTAACAAATCCTTCAAAATATCCTCCAAGAAAGCCTCTGTAGCCCTTAGTCGTACTCATGGTAACAATGCATAATAATTACATATTTTAACAATTACTGACAAGTTTCTACACAGTCTAAATTAAAACTAATATTATTGTATTTTAAACATAACGCAATCCATACTTCACCATAGGCACGAGAATTGGATTTGTAGAAATCCTACCCAATATTAAATGGTAAAATATGTTTATTTGTCATTTATTCATATCGTAACGGAGCAACGAAACGATGTAATTTTTTGAGATACGCAAAATAACAATTTACTGTTTATGTTGGTCATAGGTTCCTATGGGATGCAAAACTTATCAAAATCCGAAATGGATGACGAATAACAGTTTGGGTTGTGAAATAATAATGGACGAGGTAATAATGAATAATGGATAGGTGTCAAAAAATAAATTAGAAAAAGTGTAATGACAACGGAAACGGAAAAACATAGTATTAGGAATGTTTTGTATGTCTACAAGGCGGGAAAAAGCTAGTGCGAAAATAAGGTGTAAAAAATGGGATAGATTGATTCAACAAAACACTTTACACTTTTTGTAATAAAATAATAAATAAATTAAACCTTTTTACTCTTTATAAAAACAATAAACGTCTTTTCCAGTTTTGTACAAATCTATCAAAAAAAAACTGAAACGTTTACTTAAAAAAATAAACCTATCGTATCCATTCCGTCGTAAGTACAGTTCCAATCAAATTTTATGGCGGATGCGAATATAGGCACAAGTCGCGTCATAGTAACCAGTTTTAAGTGTAGCGAGACGCAGTGGAGCGAGGCGTATATCACTGTACCTGCGCAAGCACGCCTATAGCGTTGCATTCCGATCCGCCATAAAGTTTGACGCGAACTATAACAACGCTATTTTTCCAAAACTACTATCGAATTTTATTATAATATATAACCTATATTATGATTAATAATAAATTACACATTATATAACACAATTTATAGATACACAATATATAAATACACATTATCATGGATATATAATATTATATTGTACGAGTAATACGAAATAATAAACAAAATGTAATATTTACATAATTTTGATTATGTGACAACCATAATAGCAATTAGCGCTATCATACAGAATTTGGTCTTATACAAATAACATTATAAGGCCAGTGAAGTATGTATTTTATTGTCGTTCCAATCAAATGTTTTTTTTAGTTTTATGACGAAATAAACCTAATGTATAAATCAATCAATTCAAAGATCAATTTATAAAAAGTCAGCTGTAAGTCTATGGCTGTAAGGTTACTAATTCACTTAGTATTACATGTAATCAGTAGATGGCGTGTTTTTTTAATTTATTTCGTAATACAAAGAAAATAATTGACCAATTCAAATAATAATTTTTTTGCACTAGTAGACTATTTTTTACATGAATAAATTATATTTCGACATAATACGAATTGACCAGCGCGATAATTATTAAATGTCAAAATAATTAAGCGTTTGTTCTCACGGTGCATTTGCGCGCCTCTAGCGTTAAAAGTTAATTTTTGAAAAAGTAAAGTTTATCTATATACATAAAAACGAACTTCTGCCTAACTTTACATCACGCGTGTCGCGGCAGTGTAGGGCCGCCTGGTCACTTATCGCGTGATAGTTTTTATTTCGCTATAATGCCTAAGATACTAATTTAAATTGTATGGTGTAAAGAGAATTATACACATAAACCTTCTTCTTGAATTACGTCCGTCCATTGGTGTCAACCATGTGAAAATCCGTTCGGTAGTTTTTGAGTTTATCGCATTCAGACAGACAGACGCGACGGGGAACTTTATTTTACAATATGTAGTGTATATTTTCACAATTGTATATTATATATAACAATTCCAATATTATATACATCACAACAACGTCTAAGCCCCAAACTAAGCATTAGCTTGTGTTTTGGGTACCGAGCGAAGCGAATATATGATAATATATATGTAACACAATATATGTTTTTATTGATACACCCCTAAAATTCCTCGGTTCCCTTTGCAGAAATTTTTGAAAGGCTCAGATAAGACACTAAAAGTCGACATGACAAAACCCGAAGCTAACATCATAGTTTATCACTGATATTCAATAACTACAGGAAAAAATTAAAAAGTTACAAGCGTTTATGTTACCCTGGTATCTTAAACTGTTAAGGCCCATTATTAGGCAATCAAAAATCTGATTTCATCATATTTCACCCGTACGGCCCGTGTCGGCTCTTTAGTTTATTTTGGAAACAAAATACATTTAATACACTCCAAGTAGGATGAACTTACGTTGTATTTAAATCTAATCCACATGTTCAACGCAACGAACCTACAACACAGTTTACTACACTACGACATAAAAACCCTTACAGTATATGCTCTGCTACCTGTGCAAAGCCAAGGCGGGGTCGCTAATCTGCTTATATATCATGGGTACACCATATTTGGCTGCCATTAAATACCAATGTAAAGATGGCTCGTGTGGTTTACTCTAGTTACTTCCACAGTATAATGTCTTATGGAATTGTTCTGTAAGGTACTGCTACTGATGTTCGAACAACATTTGTTTTGCTATTAAGAACCATCCGTTGTATACCGATTTAATTTGAGCTTCCGCTCTTCTATAAAAGTAATGTTCAAATCAATCGGTATTCTCAATGTTGATTTACATATGTTTGAAAATCCATTTCAAGTACGAAAAAATATGCATTTTTACGCAAAAAATAATGATAAACAAAATGTCAGTACAAGGAATAAATAACCGATTTAGTAATATCGAGTTTTCGTTTACAAAAAGTTAGAGCATATTTCGTAATTTTCCGAAAGGCGGTAGACTCTATTAAATCTCTATTTTAATGACGAATATAAGAGCATATATAGGGCCTCTTCATTTAAATAAACGATTTGATTATTCTTACAGCAGTTCCACCCACGTTGGCGGAGAGCATGGCCTCTAATATTCTCACTCTAATATTTACACGTAGCTATTATATAAATATAAGGGGTTAAACGAATGGGGATGTACTTCCTATGAAAATTGACATCTGTCTAACTCTTGTACTTGTATTAAAAAGGAAAGGTTTTCGTATCCTCAGCCGCGCCTCGCCGACCAGCGTAGATGTTGTAGTAAAACCAAAATTAATTTACCAACAAAATAAATTTAATGAACTTTATACAAAAATTATTTACAATATTATATAACACAAGTCAGGACAAGGGCTTGCGTACCTGAGTGCGGTGGTGTTTCTACTGGTAACAATTCATATTGTTGCTAGGTATTTTATATGTCTTATATTTTGTATTTGGCCAATCAGAAAACGTTTGGTGTCATCCGAGAGTCCAAAGTATTTGGGCCGTGCGACGTTACGTGTATTGACCTAGCAGAAATATTGTTTTTCAATAAAAATAAATGACGGTGAAAAATGATCGAAAAATGTTGCGACATTGGGGTCACTGATTTTGGACTTTAGTATAAGCGGTCAATACCCTTATATAAATTAAAGAACTTAGTGTGAATTTATTACTGTATATTATTGCAATATTGTATTTTTTGGGATACCATAGAATATTACGCAAAGTAAAGTTCAATTTACTATCAAAAAAAAAAGCCAAGTAGTATGCAAGTAGTTCATAAAAGAATGAGAACAATTTACAAGGCCAAGTTCTAACAGGCCTAGGCCCCTTAACATGGCCCTGCTTACGAGCAAGATAGAAAAGGTAGCCATTGTGTGAACTCTCTGGCAAATTAACATATTAAAGATAATTAGAAAGTATAATTAATAGAAGATTATATGGTTGTGATGGTTGCGCAGGCGTTCGACGCGTGATGGCGCATGGAGCGGCCGCTGGCGGCGTGGTGCGCGGTGCTAGCGCTAGTAGCGCTGACGGCGGCCGGGCCACGGTACTCCTCGCGCATCGTTCACACCGACACCGGTGAGAATTATAACTCCGGCTCCAGCCATGGCATCCTCCGATGAGTACTAACTTGGCACTGTGCAGGCGCCATCCGCGGTATCATCGTGGAGCCTGCGTCACGCCGCCTCGAACCTGTGGAAGTGTTCCGTGGCGTACCATACGCAGGCCGGCCACTGCGCCTCGGCTCCCCGCCGCCACCTACCCCCTGGCCCGGCACTCGCCTCGCCGATGCTTTCGCCCCTGCTTGCCCACAGCGCCTGGTGGACATTGCCAACAAGTGAGGGCCCGCCGCATGCACATACTCCTCGTGTATGTTCGCTCGGTGTGACTCACTACAATGGTGATTTTTAGGAGCGCGGCACTGACGCGAATGCCGTTGGGACTGTACCGCGAGATATCGGCGGCGGCGCCGACACTCGTCAACCAGAGCGAAGATTGCCTGTCGCTGAATGTGTATGTGCCCGGTAGCGGTGCGCGTGGCGTGGAAGCGCCGTACGCGGTTGTGGTGTGGCTCGGTGGCAGCTCCTTCGAGTGGGGTGCGGGCAGCACGCTAGATGCCGCCGCGCTCGCCGCGCGGGCTCACTTACTCCTCGTCACGCTCAACTACAGACTGGGATTGCTAGGTGTGCGGCCATCTCGCTCTGCGGATCCAATCGCAAGCGAATCGCTTTACTCATAACAACCGTCGTCCTTTACAGGTTTCCTTACGAGCGGCGAGCCGACAGATGCGGCACACGCGGCCGGTGGTGGCGCTCTGCTAGACGTGTTAGCAGCGCTGCGCTGGGTGCGTCGTAATGTGGCGGCGTTCGGTGGCGACCCGCGCCGCGTCACTCTGGCTGGCCACGCTGCTGGTGCTGCCCTCGCCAACACACTCCTTATGCTGCCTGAGTGCAAAGGTAGTTTCGCATCCGCTACCCCCCACATCTTGAACACGTTGGCATAACAAACTTTGTTGTCAGGTCTAGTTTCGCGCGCGCTTCTGCTGAGTGGGTCAGCGCTGAGCCCCTGGGCGCTGGCAGCAGATGCAGTGTTGGCGCGGGATCATGCAGCTCAGGCCTTACGCTGTCCGCGTGATACGTCTGATGACGAAAATTGGTAAGCCTCAGTCACAGCTGCGCAATTTCAATACGACGCGCTTGAACGAACCTAAAATATGAAGGTGTCAGGTTGGTGGCATGTGTGCGCGCGCGTCCATTGGCAGCGCTACTGGCAGTGGAGGCGCCGCGTGCTCGTTTTCTTGCGGGCTGGGCGCCTTCGGTGCCTGGTGCGCAGACCGCAACGCGAGCACTACATGCGAGCGAAGCGTTCCTAGAAAGCGCACTCGCAGTTGTGATTACCACCACCGAGAGCTACCGTTATTTCAGCGAAGATGATATCCGCCATGGTTTCGAGGAGGAGCACAGGTTTCTATATTTTATTTTGTCCCCGTTGTTTGTTCCGAGGCGTTCGCACTAACCACCGCGATCAACTGCAGGAATCGTGTGCTGCGTACTTACGTCCGCAACGTGTACCGGTACCACCGCAACGAGATCTTTGCGGCAATCCGCAACGAGTATACAGACTGGGAGAAACCGATACAACACCCCATTAATATTCGCGACGCGACGTTAGAAGCACTCAGCGATGCCGCCACCGCTGCACCGGCACTACGAGCGGCGCAGTTGCACGCGCGCCGCGGTTCAAGGACCTACTTTGCGCACTTTGCGCACCAGAGCCGCGAGGGTGAGTACCCAGCGCGTCTCGGCAGCGTACCAGGCGAAGCGCTACCGTACTTCCTAGCGCTACCTTTGGCAACGGGTGCGGCCCACTATAACTATTCACGGGCTGACGCCGCCGTATCGGAAGCCGCGGTGGCTCTCCTAGCCGCCTTCGCCAAGACCGGTGAGCCAACACCGCGCCACCGCGACGGCCCCGCTGGCTCCGCCCCCGCGCCTGCCTGGCCTCGATATGAATTGGGCACGCAACAGTACCTTAGCATCGGTGAGTTCGATTTTGATACTTTCAGTGCGCAAAATCGGGACGGTGGGGTGTAAGGACGGAATTGTAATGGTGGCAACTTGTCTAGGAGGTCGAGTCCGTGCACGTAGCCACTACCGCGGACACAAGCTGGCACTGTGGTTGCACTTGGTTCCTCAGCTGCACCGGCCGGGCGCCGCACCCCGCCATCATCAATTCCGTGCGCACCACCCTGACATGTTCGCGGGTAAATCCTTTCATCGCGAGTTTCGTATACGTGCAAAATCGCTATCTTCGTTTTTATTTTTCGTATTGGAGTAGTTGATCTTTTTCTAAACGGTCAATGATGATCTTCAAATGTCAGCATTAAAAAGGAGCACTAAGGCTTCCGTATGGTATTCTAGGTTTTATATCCCGTATACAGGTGACATTTTTCCTGAGCTATCGACGACTCCGGCACTCAGAGACGACGACGATGATGACACGGGCGAAGACAGCCTCGACAATGGAGATTGCGAGTCAGAGGCCATCTCCCCTGTACCGTCACCCGCACCAGCGCCCGCTGACCGCGCACTCAGAGAAGCAGACCCTCTTACTGATCTCGACTCGCATTACTACAGGTTAGGGAGATTCGCAGAGGCTAATGAGTAATCTATGTGCCTACTTTGTTGACTCTCTTTTTTCTGTGCAGCTACACGGTAGCGCTGGGTGTGACGGTGGGTGCAGGCTGTTTCCTGCTCGCTCTCAACGTGCTCGTGTTTGCCGGCATCTACCTGCAACGCGGCCGCCGAACTCGTCCGCCGCGTGCCTCTCGAACATCCCGCCCGCACGGTCAGTATTCCTACACTACAAATTTTCGATCACCTGTTTTCTTATTAAAAATGTCTTCTTCCAGTCGCTGAGTCCCTGTCGGCGAGCGGTGTGGTGGACTCTCCGCGCAGGAGCACACTCAAGGTACGGGGCGGCGATATTGACGGAGAGATCGTCAAGCTGCGGCTGCGGTAACGCACGCTCGCTTGTCCACAGCGCAGCAGCGAGTCAGAGTGTAAGGAGCGGCCGATAGCCGCTGCCCCCGCACCAGTACCTCCTCCCAAGAAACGAGTCCAGATACAAGAAATATCAGTGTAGGGGTCACCAGCGCAGTCCACGAGACACAAAGGCATTTGCAATCAAATAACGAACCGTCACGAACGATGTTAAATCCATATAATTCATACTTCTTATTTCTCTAACATTCGTATCGACGCCAACTTTTGAACTGAATTTTCTAATAGATTGTTTCTAAAGAGTGTGTGAACTGGTACTGTTCTTTGCCAAAAATGAGCACAGTGTTGGTATCTGTAGCGGCTACGTCGACCAGAGACGGGAGGTCGGCGATGTCGTATAATAAAGACCATTTCCCTGACACGTGTTTTATTCGGTACTCCCTCCGCTCCGCCCCTCCATCGGCCGGGTGACACGGCAAAAACTCATCCGATGTTTTTGCGAAGAAAGTTTTAATGCGCCTCTAGCTTTAGCTCTGCCGGAAGTTTCCAAATTACCGATTCCGGCTCGTCCCCCGCCCGACAAAATTATACCGATGTTTATTGTTCCCTATTTTTTCCTTAAAATATTCTTAAAAGTCTCACGCTCGGGAATGTTAACGTTTCTTTTCGTTAATTTAGGCAATGTTTAGAGTTTTCCGCCCAAAGTAAGTGAACGGAACCTTTGTGAAATCCGATCGTTCATGTCCCTGTCCGTCTACTAAGGTCGATCTACGAACACTGTAAGCAACGTGTATGAATGACCTCTTGAGCTTGTCTTTTACGGTAGTGAGTATTCTGGAGATTTTAGGTAGTGTCTGCTACTGCGTACTATTCGGTAATGTAATAATAATTTGAAAAAATGCTTTCCCTAAAGGAGAGTTTGTGTCACGCTGCTGTGACTGTTTGTTTTTTGGTTAAAGGCAGTTGTCTCGAAGTGTAAAAGGTTAGTGAAAAGTACAGGGTACACCAAAATATGTACCAAGAAAAAAACATTTAATAAGTGGCATATGTCTGAAGTACTTTCAAAAATATATATAACTTGCCTATAATTTAATAAGTATTATGTACTAACAAAAGTTTTGCGACAAAAATTGTTATAATTTGTTTAATTTTAAAAGTTGAAAAAAATATTTTTAATTTGTACTCATTGATTTACACTGATTAATTCAACAAAAATATTTGATAAACTATAAACAAATCTCATTTCTTAATTATGTAGTATGCGATAAATTATAAATTTTCTTTAAAGTAATAAAATTATAGAAAACGCAAAATTTCTGAAGATCTAAAATAATTTTTATAATTAAAACATGCGATGTAGGTGTTGGCCGAAACCTGTTAACGCGCTGATTTAAAATATATATCTTGAAAAGAACTTCCGTGGTGTACATATCTACGAAATTAGATAGTCAAAATTTAGAATTATCGAAGAGATCCTCGGTACCTGACATTTTCGGACTCTAAAAGAAGACATAAATCACCAAGATCTTAGAATTTTAATTGAGTATATTAGAAGAAATTGATTACAGATTTGATGAATAAATTAAATTCTTTATTCATCGAAGTTAACATTATAGAAACGGTAATGAAAACTGTCGTGACGTGTAGGCGGGCGGCCAAAATGAAAAATTCTTAAAAGTAAAAGTATATATGTATGTATATATTATAAAAAAAGTATATTTAAGTATGTATATCAGTTGTCTAGTACCCCATAATACAAGCATAATACTTGCCTACTTTGGGACTAGATAGCGCTGTGTGGGGTGTCCCAGATTTAAATTCAAATTCAAAAATTTTTTATTCAATATAAGATGTTTACACACACTAACGGACAGTCAAAATGAATTGATTTGGTACCGGTTCAAAAACTAGAATGAGAAGAACCAGCAAGAAACTCCTCCTTGTTTATTTTATTTAAATATATGTTTATCTTAATCGTTTTTTTTTTAATTGAAGTGCTTACAACTATTACAATGATGTCCATGCGCATTTATCATTTAAATACTCGGTAATACAATAGTAAGCTTTTTCATGAGTAGGACTTTAACTTGCTTTGTAAATTGATTTAAATTCAAGTTCAACATTTTTTAGTAATATTATTATAAAAACGGATACAATTTCCCATGAAAGAATTATTAACCTTTGAGAGTCTAAACCTGGGAATCGATAACATATGCTATATAAGTTTTTATGGAACATAAATTATATTTTCGGACTGTCAAAAGGTTACTTTCTCTTAAGTGAGCCTTTACACTACCTTTAGATTTTAATTTATATATAGCTCGAATAGCCCTTTTTTGCAAAACAAATATTGTTTGAATGTCAGCGGCATTTCGCCATAGCAGAATGCCATATGAGATTATGCTATGAAAGTAGCTAAAATAAAAGAGGCCTCGCTGTAAAGTATAACCATTATTTTCATCGTCATTCGTCGTCAATCATTCATCGTTATTCGTCGATTTAAAATATTTCTGTGTTAGTTTGTTTTTTCCTTAATAATTTAATCATGTACAAGTGTGGCAATTGTAAAGCTACGTTTAACGATGGAGTGGAATGCAGCGCGTGCAAGTGTCGTTTTGACTTTTCTTGCGCCAAAATCTCAGAATCTAGTTACAAAAAACTTGGCGCGGAGAGAAGATCTGCATGGAAATGTGCTAACTGTAAAACTACTCCTTCGTCAAGTGGCGAAACTATATCGCTGGAAACCCTCTATAATGAAATTCCACAAATAAAAAAGCAGGTATCCATTCTGCCCAAATTAACTAGTGACATTGAGTGCATCAAAAACAACATCAGGGAACTCGCTGCTTCATGTGAATATAACCATGTTCAATTAGAAGAGTGTACTGCCAGAATTTCAGCTATTGAATTAAAGATTCCAACCATTGGTCACGTTGAGCAAGCTGTTCTTACCACGCAGGAAACAATCTCAAAAATAAAGTCTGGTGTGGAGTCACTCGAACAATGGTCGCGATTGGGTAACGTTGAGATTAAGGATGTCCCAGTGAAATCAGATGAAAATTTGTTTGCGATTTTTGAGCATATTTGCAGCCGGATCAGTTATAGCGTGCCCAAGTCACAGATAAACTATTTATCTAGGGTTCCCACATTTAACTCACATGAGAAGACTATATATAGTTGTGAGCTTCATTAACAGATATATCAAAGAAGAATTTATAGCATCAGCTCGCGCTACTAAAAACCTAACGCCAGCAGACTTAGGTTTCAAGGACAACCCGCGTCGAGTCTATAACCTAACAACCAGTAGGAAGAAATTGCTCACTTTAACTAAATCATCTCTAAAAGACAAACAAAACTATGAATACATCTGGGTGAAGCACGGTAAAATACACGCAAGAAAAAATAATACTTCCAAAATCAATATTATTAACACTGAAACTGATTTAAACAAACTGATTCAATCCGATGTTTAATGTGTTCGAACTTTCACTTGTTTCATATTATTCTTCATAATATTTTCCACAATATTTTTCTTACCTATAACAAAACATTTTATTGTTTGTCAATGGGCATGTACAGTACGGAAATGTGCATGACCTTTTATGCATGCCTGTTTTTTGCTAATTGTTGCTCATTTTTAAACTACCCACTTTACAATAAGAACGCCGCGAAATATTATAACCGTGGTGTTTTTTCTACATTCAAAACGTTTACGCTCAATATAACTTTTCGTTATACCTACACTTTTAAAATATTGCCTGTATCTGCATTTATTAATCTGGGGGCACGGCCGTGCCCCCACCAAGTCGAGCGAAAAAGCGTCACGGCCGTACCATCCTTTTCTCGAAGCAATTCAGACCATTTTCGACCCCCTGTAACTTCGTTGTGGATAAAACTAGAAGACTGAAATTTTCAGTAACCATGCAGGCATATTATATAAGCATATTTTCAAATTTCATTCAATTGGAACCAGTATTTTTAAGAAATTATAACGGGTCAAATTTCTTCATTTTGTCACTCACTCACTCACCGATCATCAAAATTCTAAGGCACTTCTAGCAGACCTAGAAGCTTCAAATTTGGAATATAAGTAGTGTTTGGTGTATGAATCAAGGAAAAACTAAAAAATCTAGAAAAGACCGCAAAAAAAAAATTAAGCCCATACAGCCAAGTCTTCAGTTAAATTTTTCAATATTGGCTTTATTCGTAACGATGTTTTATTACGGCAGTTATTATTATATTGCGTGCGAAGCCGCGGGTTTAAGCTAGTCCCATATAAATATAGACGCATGGTAGTGCCCCTGCCAAATCGAGCGAAAAATGGGAATTCCCGTCATGAAAACACGTGTATTAAATTATTTGTTAATGCAAAAAACGTACCTACGTGCGTATTCGTACTTATTACGAGTGCGTAAGGTTGTATAATATATCTTAGAAAAACTATATACATATAGATATACATATATACAATAAGTAGAAGGTACCGAAAAGAAAAAAAATAGAACTGTCTACAAAATACAAAAAGAAATGAGATCCCATCAAAAACAATACTTGTCAAAAAAACCAAGTCTCGCAACTCAGTTGTTCTGCGGTAAAAAGTTGTGAGATCCATGTAATACCAAGTCGGTTATTAATTTATTCGGTTATAAATATATTGAGACTTGGCCATCGCACTAAATAATTGAATTTACATGTGTTTTCAGGCGATTGAATTTACACGTGTTTTCAGGCGATGGCCAAGTCTCAATATATTTATAACCGAATAAATTAATAACCGACTTGGTATTACATGGATCTCACAACTTTTTATCGCAGAACAACTGAGTTGCGAGACTTGGTTTTTTTGACAAGTATTGTTTTTGATGGGATTTTTTCTACTTAGATAAACTACTGCTATTTAACCCGTTCGTTTAATGTCAATAAAATTAAAATATACTATCATAAGAGGTCATGTCAATTGTCCTCAACTTCTTAGTCAAATAAATTTTAGGGTACCCCGACAGAACTCTAGAATTGTTAATTTCAAACCCTTTCTAGTAAATACTAGCAGGACTAATCTGGGCACGCAAAGCATTATCAACAGACCTTGTGATGAACACAATAAATTTTATCAATTCGCCAGTGAAACTGATATGTTGGTTTCTTCATTGGGAGTATACAGAAAATCATTGTACACATTTAAAACATGTAAATTGTCTCAGATTTAATTTTAATATTCTTTAAAATATAAACCTGGAATTTTCTTTTTGTTCATATCACAGCTTATGACTCTGAAATGTTGCTACATATAATTGTATAGTTCTCGTTTTTTTATAAATTTAAACAACTTAAACAATAAACAACTTACAACAAATAAATAAATAAAAAACGTTAGAGGTTTGCGATATAAATCATCAGATTTTTTCCGTAACGTCGCCCTGAATAATTATGATATTATTATGTTGACAGAAACGTGGCTAAACGATGGAATATTTAATAATGAATTGTTCGATAATCGGTACTTGGTGTGGCGTCGAGATCGGGACTATAATTTGACCAACCAATCTCGTGGAGGCGGTGTGCTCATTGCTACTCGCAAAGACCTCGCAGTTATTCCACAACATACATTTAACTCCACCGCTGAAGATCTCTGGCTTACATTAACATTCAACAAAACAAACTGCAATTCGCCCCGATTTAAAGTCCATATATGCATTCTTTATCTTTGCAAACAAAACCTAGGTTACACATTTTCCGAGCAATTATTAAACTATCTTAATAAATTAGGTTCAGTTGTATCCAGTAATCCTAATGATAAATTCATAATAGCTGGCGATTTTAATCTTAGCAACATTGAATGGTGCGCTCACAATAAAGTATTGATACCGTCAAATTTTACAACACGCGACGAATGCCTATTTATAGACGAACTAAGCACTCATAATTTTTTACAATATAACGGAATTCATAACAATTACAATCGAATACTGGATCTTGTATTTTGCAATGACTCATTAAATGTTTCTCAATGCCTCGATCCTCTTACACCGATTGACTCTCATCATGAAGCTCTCGTAATTAGTACTCAGTTTGTCAGTTCATTTGTTAGACCTGCACCATATACGAAATATTTTTTCAATAAAGCAAATTATGACTAGTTAAATTATGACATTTCTAGTTATGACTGGCAATCAGAACTTAATTCTAATCAATGCAATTTTTCTTGTGCAATCGATCGTTTCTATGCCATTATCAATAGCTTTATAAATAAACACGTCCCATCAACTTCGTTCAATAAAAATAGCTCTTTATACCCAGTATGGTACTCCCCAGCTCTAATTAAATCAATAAAAGAAAAAACTAAGTTTCATAAAAATATAAAGTGTACGGTGACCGGTCAGACTTGGAGACTTTTAAACTTTTACGTAAAAGAGTAAAACCACTAGAAAAACAATGTTTTGACAAATACACTTGCACGGTTGAACAGTCCATTACAAGGTCTCCTAAAATGTTTTGGTCATATATTAAAAATAAATCGCGTAACCCAGCCGTACCCAGTAGCTTAAAATTTGGTGAATCTGGTGTTGATACGGGCATAGAAATTTGCAGTGCTTTCTCTGACTATTTCGCTTCTACATTTTTAAAACCAACTAACTTATCGTATGTTTCTCAAACCCCTCCTCCTATCCATAGTATTGCTGTCATTCATTCAATCCAAATAGACACTGAAACAATCAAAGTACTACTGAAGGGTCTTGACCCTTCCAAATCAGCTGGTCCCGATGGCTTACCGGCTAACTTTTTAATTAACACTGCGAACACTATTTGTATCCCAATAACTATCGTTTTCCGAAGATCTCTTACTGAGGGAATTGTTCCTACGATATGGAAATCTGCTTTCATAACACCGGTACATAAAAAAGGTTCAACAGATGATATACATAACTATAGGCCTATATCAAAGCTCTGCATCATTGCCAAAGTTTTGGAGAAACTTATATATTCACAGTTGTATCCTGCAATTTCTATAGCTTTAAGTCTGACTCAACACGGTTTCCTCAAAAATAGATCAACAACTACTAATCTGATCTTATTTAATGACTATATCATTAAATCTATGGACGAGGGTTGCCAAGTAGACGTAATTTATACAGATTATAGTAAGTGTTTTGATCGAATCGACCACGAGTTGCAGTTAACCAAATTACAATCTACAGGTATAAGAGGAGATCTGCTGCGATGGTTTTCATCGTACATCCACAACAGAACTCAAGCAGTGGTTATTAGTAATTATATATCTGGTTGGGTTGAGGTCCCCAGTAGAGTTCCACAAGGATCTTTATTGAGCCCCTTGCTGTTTTCTATATTTATCAGTGACATTGACAAGTGCTTCACTCATTCTAGTGTACTTCGCTTCGCTGACGACATGAAAGTATTTGCTAAAATTTCTTCTGTAACGGATTCCGCCTTACTTCAGGCTGATCTCTGTCAGTTGGAAGCATATTGTGTTCGTAACCGTCTTGATCTGAACTCTAATAAATGCGTAACAATTACTTTTACGCGTAAAAGAAAGCCGATAATAATTGACTACACTATAAAAAGTATACCGCTATTGCGTTCATCCTCGGTCAAAGATCTCGGTGTTCGCCATGACGCTAAGTTGCTTTTTGATTGTCACATTAACAATATAGTTGCAAAATCCTCGCGAGCCTTAGGATTTGTAATCCGCAATACGTCTTGTTTCTTTAGTTAAATATTAGTATTAAAACTATAAAAATCCTCTATTACACTTACGTACGCAGTATACTTGAATATGCTTCTTAAATTTGGAATCCAATGTACAATGTGTATTTAAAGCGAATCGAACGTGTCCAAATGAAATTTGTTAAATATTTGTGTTTTAAACTTAAATGCCCATATGATTCACAACTATATAATAATATTTGTCGTCAACATCATCTTCTTCCTCTACACTCAAGACGTACTATAGCGGATTTAACTTTCTTAACTAAAATTGTCTCGGGAAGTGTTGACTGTCCCGATCTCCTAGCCAAACTCAACTTCAACTGTCCCGTTAGGTTGTATAGACCCTCCCTTAACTTTTTACTTACCAAAGGTATCCAGCAATTACAGGCAAAATAGTTATCTTTGGCGAGCGTGTAAAAACTATAATGTAGTATCAGAAACCACGAAACTTGATCTGTTTCACTCAAGTATCCCTTATGTACGGCGATTATTATCGTCAGCATTTTTTGAGTAATAATTGGTTGAACTAGATGCCGGCTGATTTATGTCTGTAACAAGTATCATAAGTTGTTTATACTAGTTCGATCCAAAATTTAAGTATGTAGTTCGTAGTTCCTAAGCGTAAAAAATTATATATAAGTGGAAACCTGTAATAAGCTAAACTTTGATTTTATTTTTAAATAATATTATATCTTAATAGCTGTTGGTTTTCCCACAATAAATAAATTATTTTAACCCACACCCTTTGAGACGCCGCCAAAGGACTGAGACAAAAATCCACAAAGAAAACCACCGCACGAGCCGGCCGTCACAAATATAACGACGGTGTGCAGTGCGGCGTACAGCTTCAGCTAAAATTTATTAATTTATATCGACGCTTCACGGAGTAAGTAAACGACAAAATAGAACGTTTTATTATATACACAGGTAGTGATTCGTAAGATACGTCGAGTGATGAAGAATGTCTAAGTTTTTGTTTCGTGTGCAGCGAACGTGACAAGTTTTTGTTTCCTCTAAATAAATATATTTTAATTTGTCTATTGCGTTCCTGCTTTGCATAGGTTAGTTTTCTTGTTTTCTTAATTGCAAAAACAGCAGAGCTCAGTTTACCAGCCACCCTCATAACATGAGGAACCCATTTTAAATTTGCATCGATAGTAAAGCCTAAGAACACAGTTTCATTAACCAAACTTAACGGATCTCCACCAAGTCTCAAATTGACATCAGCTTGTCTAACATTGGGCAATGTAAATAATACTTTTGTTTTATTTGCGTTTAATAATAGGTTATTAGCGTTGAATCACTTTAAGACCTGCAAAAGTGAAGAGTTTACTATTGGAAATTCCTCTTCATTTCCATTAATTTTTAATACGAGAGAAGTGTCATCAGCTAACAACACTATCTCGGCAGATTTTCCTACCGAATAAGGTAAGTCATTAATATACACTAAAAACAGAAAGGGACTATATAGATCCCTGAGGAACTCCCATTTTCACAATAGAACCCTTCGACTTAACTCAATTAATATCATGTTTTTGAATTTTAATACATAGGTATGATTCTATTAGATTGTTAGCAAAATTATTTATACCATAATGTTTTAATTTAAGCAACAATGTCCGGTGATTAACACAATCAAATGCCTTCGATAAATCACAGGAGACCATTTTTAGAATTTCCCATGCATCAAAAACCTGTTTCAAAAGTAAAACGCCAGCGTCTGTTATGGATCTTCCTTTCGTAAAACCGAATTGTTTAGAATGAAGTAAATTGTGGGACATAAAATAAGAAATCATTTGATCGAGCATGATTTTTTCGAAGACTTTACTTGATGTGGGCAACACTATTATTAGTCTATAATTAGTGGGGTAATTTTTATCACCAGATATTATTATTATTACTATTACTTTTTTGCTGGTGACCCACAAAAACATAAATGCATAAAATAAGGCAGCTTCCTATCCAAAAAGTTTGGTCGTTAATAGTTATCAGATAAATACATTTTGTTCATAAGAAAAACTACTATGTTTGTACCTGATCTTTTGTTTTTATTCCACAAGTTTTTTTGTCACCATTAGTGAATAAAAGAATGCAAACAATGCAAATAAAGAAATTTCGAGAAACAGTCTTCTGAAAAGTTTGTTTATGTGAGCAACAGTACTACTTCTTCTAATAGTCAGAAAACTTCACCATTGATGTTATTAGCATTTATAAAACTAAATAAAAGTCACAACTTTTAATGGCCAACGTTTTTGAAATAGGAACTTGGCTTTATTTTCCTTATTATTTTTTGTCTGACGGATTATATTTATTTTTTCGAAGTTGGGGATTTTTTCTATTTTTCATTTTAGTTGTAAGTTAAAATTTGCCTAGTTACCAAAGATACTTTGTACAAAGTTACTAGTTACAAAATACTTGGTCTATTACTTATAATTGCTTTGATTATTTTTGATTGTTTAGATTAGATAAAAAATCAGTTTCATTAATATAGATGATTGTTTTTGTATTAATTTGTGATGTTTAGTTAAATATTTGATGAAGTAAAATTATCATTGTTGTGTACACCTGTAAAGGTTTATAGCCTGGTCTGTTAATGTTGTTGTAATATTATTTTTTTTATAGCTATAGTTATGAACCGATGGTGTAACTTTAATAAATAAATAAATAAAGATAACGATTTCGCTACGTCAGGAAGCGCTCAGTACCTAGAATCACATATTTCTGACTTTTAATACTTGAAACTCTCAAATAGGCCTGAATTAAATGTGTCTACAAGTATATTCGAACCTGTTTGAGGTTTTAAAGATACAAAGTCAGAATTTGGAAGAAAAAACGTCACTTGTTACTTAATTTGGAAAGGGAAGTGCCTCACATCATTACTTTATGGATCAGTCAATCATTGTGGGAATCGGTGGATTGAAGTGGAAAATGTGTACTTTTTGGTTTTCCCCGGAAGGGGTAGACTGAAGTCTTGAATTTTTTTAAATAATAATACCTCAGACATCCCACACAGTGTCATATAGTCCCAAAGTGAGCAAGTATTATGTTTGTATTAAAAGGTACCTACTAGACAACTGACATACATATCTAAGTATTCTTTATAATATATACATATATAGACACTTTTAAACCCAGACACGGAACAAATAAACTTGTTCATGCACATACATATTTGTCGCGGGCGAGAATCGAACCCGGTACTATTTGCTCCGTAGTTAGGATCTCTAACCACTCGGCCAATCGGACAGTCGATTTCTTTTGCATCATAATACGAGTATCTATCTCATTACTATATTGTCAAAAGTCTGCATTTATGAAACCGGGAAGGTAAAAACATGGGAAATGGTTTCGTGTAATGTGCACACTACCTGTTCAGGCCCGTACTTACAATAAATTATTGCAGTTGTGACAGTAGATCATAAACCCTATTTCTGGGGTAGGACGTCAAACAGTGCGTTCCGCGTACTGAAACCGCTCTTGCCACTTTTTGTGGAAGACGTGGAAATAAAGACACGTTAATTATTGTTATTGTTTCTCACAGCACTATTTGCCATTTTTCATTTTAGAGCTGCGCTCGCTTGTGTCTGTCGCGTAGGTAGTTCAACACATACTAAACATTATAAAAGTACAAACTGACTAGAAATCTTCTTCTGCGTTTACGGTCCAACCACTCATACTCTAGCTAGCTGGTGTGTGCCCGTCTCGAGATGAGGAGTTTCAATCCGAGTTTAGACCGCGAGGTTCCCGCGCACCGGCCTTCGCCTCCGCGAAATTGCGTTTAACATTGTTCAAGCTATTTCTATACTAAACTTGATCAAAATTGGTTCAGTGGTTTAGTTGTCGAAACGTATTTTCTTGAAATAAGAAGTAAAAATTATAAAATGTACTTTCAAAGTCCTGCTTCACCGGAATAAGTAATAATCTGGAACTTTAAGCAGATTAAAATAAAAAAATTGGGAAGGCATTCGAAATTTTTCTTTTGGTTGGCTTGGAAACACTTTTCTAGACAAGTCGTTTTTTTTATCTATACAGTCGTTAAATAGGTTTTTATGCGCCTTAGATTTTTATTTTAGTATGTTAGAAGTCCTAGATTATTGCTTATTCCGCTGAAGCAGTAACACAAAGTGCCACTTGGCATCAGTTGCTTGGTACAGCAGATGGTTTAAAATAAAACCGTTAAATTTAAAAGTTTTTTTTAGCTATTCGTATTTTTAAACGACTTCAAAAAAGAAGGAGGTTTCTCAATTCGACCGTATATATTTTTTTATGCGTGTTCGGGGATAACTTCGTTGTTTATGAACCGCATCAGATGATTTTTCTTTTATTGGTAAGGTGATATCCCAAGAGTGGTACCATGATAAGTAAACCAGGATCTGATGATGACATCCCAAAGAAAGCGAGGGGAAACTTCAAAAATCGTACTTTAAAGTATCGTATTGTTACGAACACACAAAGTAACGACCGCCATCTAGCGTCAACCAGTAAAACCACTTTGTAGAACAAAGACAACACGAAACCCCTACTCAATACTAGACGGCGTTAGAGGAAAGGAATAGTCTCGAAAAACAGTACCTGCGTGAGACTTTCTAGAATCATCCAACCCGGTCGGTCGCGTTCGCGCGAATGGAGTGAGTTCTAGAAAGATCTCGAGGCTAGTTACGACCCATATAAATAGCCGCAGGGAGGCGAGCGAGTTCCAGTTCAGTTTTGGGCTACCTTCAAGGCGACTTCGAAGTGAAAACTAATGATCAAGAGTGATACAAGTGATACCTACGACTTGGTTACGACTTAGGACATCGTTAGTGCTTAGTGTTTGAACCTAGTGCTTTGTGATTGGACCTAGTGTTAGTGAATAAAGTCTTCAAAAGAGTCAGCAGATCTTTCTCTTCAAATCCTTCGAACCTAACACGTAACAGTATTTTAAGTATTTTTATAAACTGCAACTACTAGTACCTACTTGAAGGTCGGGGGTCGATCTGAAGATAGAGCCAAAAGACAGTCGAGAGAACTCCTCAACGATTTACAGCAATTACCTGGTGTTTGAAATTAATTCATTTCTATTAATGAGAACTTTGCACCCGTATGGGTTATAAGTACCATTACAGGTCTGATGATGGAAACCATAGACAGTGGAGGGAATACCTCAACGATTTACAGCAGTTACCTTTTGTTGGGCTTACTTCATACGGTTCAATATGCCAAAATGTTCGGTTCACACAAAAATAATACTTAAGTAAGATTGAAGTTTTACATAGGAATACCACTACCTGCTAGGCATGCTGATGCGTTGTCTCATTTGAGTAGCGCGTTAAGAAGCCCCATACTAAACACGAATAACTTACAGATGCGTTTAACTAAAAATTGAAAAATAAAATAATTAAAAAAAAAATACAAACCGACTTCAAAAACATAAACTAAAAAGTTAAAAATAAAATTTTCACTTTAAAGAAAGGAGCATTAAAGGCGGCATATAGTTAATGAAGTCGATGCCAACTCAGACTCTTTGAAAGGGTACTTACCAGGTAATAACAATTACAATAATGATACTTTTATAACTATGACGAATATAGAACAAAATTTAAAGTGAATGACTTGGCATCGAGTTCATTAACTATATGTCGCCTGTTAATGCTGCTTTCTTTAAAGTGAAAATTTTATTTTTAACTTTTTAGTTTATATTTTTTGTATAATGTAATGGGATTTATCCAAACCAACCAAATGAGTTCAAACATGACATGATATGACATGATATAACTCCATCATCAGACTATCGTTATCAAGTAGAAATTATCATAATTTTTTATTGTCACGGGAAGTCAATGTATGTGTAAAGTTTCATAAGAATCGGTTTAGTAGAAGTAGTAGAAAAACCTGTCGCGAAATTTAAAACGAAAGTGCACAATATATTTTATTTATTTATTATCTCATATCAAGTAACAAAGACTAATTTTTTAGTATAACACCTACATTACAACCTAATTGTTAGTAACATAATACTTCGGTTGCCTTATATGTTTCGGGATTTGGCAACCCTAGTGTTGCAATCTGGCAACTGATAGCTCTATCGTAAAGTTGGACATTTTTGAGGTTATACGTACTCAGAACGTTTTGACATACGAGCGCTATTTGTATTGTTTACAGTAACTTAAAAGATTCATCTCGGCCCAAAAATGGAATTAAATCGTGAACATTTTCGTGCGATTATTTTTTATAACTTTCGACGTGGATTAACTCAGCAACAGTGCATGGATGAACTTAATTCAATTTTTGGCGATGAAGCTCCATTAAGGACCAGTGTTTATCGATTGTATGGTGAATTCAATCGTGGTCGTAGTTCACTCCAAGATGAATTTCGTGAAGGTCGTCCAAAATCAGCTGTTTTTCCGAAAACCATTGATGCTGTGCGCGAACTGATTTTGCAAGATCGTCACGTGACCTATCGTGGTCGTAGTTCACTCCAAGATGAATTTCGTGAAGGTCGTCCAAAATCAGCTGTTTTTCCGAAAACCATTGATGCTGTGCGCGAACTGATTTTGCAAGATCGTCATGTGACCTATCGTGAGATTGAGACAACCTTAGGCATTAGTGGGATCAGCATACATTCAATATTACATAAACATTTGACTGTCAAAAAAATTTGTTGGCGTTGGATCCAACACAATTTGTCAATCGCTCAAAAAAAGACTCATGTCGATTGGTCGAAAGAAATGCTCAAAAAATACGATCACGGTGCTTCGAAACACGTCTATGACATCGTGACAGGTGATGAATCGTAGATTTACGCGTATGAGCCTGACAGTAAACAGCAGTCGACGGTATGGGTGTTTCAAGATGAGTCAAATCCAACAAAAGTTGTTCGGGCCCGAAGCATTTCCAAGCATATGGTCGCCTGTTTTTTTTTTAAAAGCTGGACATGCCGCAACCGTTCCACTAGAACAACGCAGAAAAGTCAATTCTGAGTGGTGCACAACCATTTGTTTGCCAGTTGTCTTCCAAGAAATCAAGAAAACCAACCGCCGAAGACGGATCACTCTTCACCACGACAATGCGAGCTCTCACACATCGGCTGAAACAACTGCATTTTTGAGCACCCAAAACATCGATTTGATGAGTCATCTGCTGTATAGTCTTGACTTGGCACCGAATGACTTCTTTTTATTCCCGTACGTAAAAAACAAACTGAGAGGTCAACGTTTTTCGACACCTGAAGAAGCGGTTACTGCATTTAGAATGCATGTTTTGGAGATACCTCAATCAGAGTGGCAAAAATGTTTCGACAATTGGTTCAAACGCATGCAAACGTGTATAAATCTGCATGGGGAATATTTTGAAAAACAATAAAGTGATTTTCGATGATTAATATTTGTTTTTGTTCTCTAATCCCGAAATATAAAAAGTAACCCTCGTCTAGCAGTCAAAATTAAAACAAATTACAAATCACAAATCAACTTCAAATTGTAAAATTTAACAACGTCATACACAAGATGTCAATACTATATCTACCCTACATGAAATGGCTACCCGAGAAAGAACATAAGTCACAACAAGTCACAATTTAGGGTGTCAAGCTAAATAAAACGTATAAAAAGTGCATAGGCCTACCGGTTTAGCTGGTTAACCGGTTTAGAAAAACACATCTACTTACTGCAGTGCCACTTGTGACTTACAATACCAATACCACCATGAGGTAAAACGCGCAAGTCAAATTCATCCTGAGTTTGAGTTATTCAAAAAAGTTTCAGTTTTGTATTGTATGTATTTCGTTTCAAAGGTCGAAGCGGTTTTAATTCATTTCAATTATTAAAATGTGTAAAAAATACGGTAATCAATACCGAAACGTACAACGTCAATCGAAATGTATCAGCTCTATAACCGTATTTAACACGCAAGTTAAACCTATATTATGCTTATTCACATTTAAACTTAGTTCTAATTTTTTGTTTAATAAGTAGTTTTATAAT
Organism: Luffia ferchaultella; assembly: GCA_949709985.1. NCBI lineage: Eukaryota > Metazoa > Arthropoda > Insecta > Lepidoptera > Psychidae > Luffia > Luffia ferchaultella. The sequence goes on along the minus strand of OX453241.1, from coordinate 27,785,664 downwards.
AAATTTTAATGTAATATTGTATATGCTTTCTAGAATAAATCCAAATCCTCAAGTTAGTGTGCTTGAATTTGGCACCCCCAGAATTTGGCGCCAAGAGCAGGGACTTGCTTGCTCCTTGCAAGCCCCGGCTTTCCCTTCTAAATCAGCTACTGAACAGACCCGAAACGAACCTCTAATAGTGTCCATAAATTCCACCAACAAGCTCATGTTTCATTTTTTAGAAAACAAGAAGAAGATATGTAGTTTTTAGATTACGTCTGTCTGCGATTTCATCGGAGGGCTGTTAATGGAATGAATTCAAAAGATATACTAGTATATAGCACTAACGCGGTTCATAATGGATAGAATGGCGTAAAGAACATCTACGCCCGCCTCTATAAACATGCGAACGTACAGCAGAATCTAGGCAGCCACATCAGCACCCTAAATGTATTGTTGTATTGGACCCGCAGGGCATCGTACAAGCTACCCTCTATGTATAATTGACCCACAGAATGTAAGTGTAAAAAGACTGACAGTAGGTACGTCTTAAGGAGTTAAGAAGATGTTGGTAAAAGTTTTCTTTTTAATTTTTTTAAAAATGATTACTGTGACCTAATAATTGTCATTTTATATTAGTAACGTGTTACAGAGTTCGAAATCCGTTTGCATAATACTGATAAAACATATTTAAACTCGATAGTGGGTTGAGTCACAGCCATTTGACGGTATTGCAATACAGAATCTGAAATCACACTATGTAATTGAATTATACGACAAATAACGGATATCATAAACAAGTCCAAAAGAACGAATGCCTGAGACATGCTGCTTCATAGCTCTAGACACCACAAATAGCATTTGTCATATACGAACTCGTCCGGTTCGGATGCGATACGGGTCACCGCTCTAGTCAATAACAAAAGGAGTCATATTCATCGAAGATATCGTTCTTATTAAAAATAGTTCATCAGTTCGTCGAAACGATTCCAAATATAAACGTAGAAATGTTCCACGTATTATATGTTCTCAATACTATCCCATTTAGTGATAGCAACACCCTAATTATCACTTTAGCACAAGTAACTGAATTGTAATATTGTTGTACGTTGTAACAACGTGCGACCTGTGTGATACAATTTCAAAGAGGTCCAAAGGCCTAATTAGAATTCATTGTTAAGCTCAAACAGGCTGTTTTGTAACATAACGTACAATGTTTTGTACAAATTTCAACGTGAAGCTATTGTACTTTTCAGCGAAATGGCTACACCGGTCTTCACAATGTTCTTGAAATAAATAAGTACATTACGTAACACAGACACACAGTAACTTTGGGTGTGCATTTTATTCGTTAATCGATTTATTCATAAATGGAATTATGAGCATTACAACATGATTTCCACCGACATATGACATAAGTACGTAAGTACGTAACAGTCACAACCCTAAAATCAAAATGTCTTCTCGAAATGTGGCATTGTATAGAGTATTAGTAACCGGAAATAAAAAGACTTTATTATATTAAACCTTCATTTTCTAAATCCCCGTTCCTATAATAATAACTTTAAAAAAATTACGTTCAGTTAAAGAAGGTTTTATGGAGTATAAGTGGTAAAGCCGCAAGAATGGCTGATATTGGGCATCATCCTTTAGCACGTACCTAGGTTTGGTAACAACCGATCTCGTGATGTATATGTCGTGGAATTGTCGTAGAATTACGCACATCATAAAATGCTCAAAAATATCATGAAGTGGTCGCATTTCATAAAATATTTCACTGTCTAATTGGTCACATCATGATGTGCTTTGGCCAGATCAATGATAAGAATTCGTTTGTCGATATATTCAACTAAAAATGCAGCTACTTCATGAAATGGTCAAGATTATTTGATCATATCGTAAAATAGTTACATAAATTACCGATAGAGGCCCTAGAAGCGCTTTTTTTATGTGACAATATATCGGCCGCTGACAACAATATTGGTTTTCGCTGCGAAAAAGATATAATGTGTCCACAGATCTTAGAATCGATTATTTCATAATGTGTTCGCTTTGGGATTTATTCGAAATTTGGGCAAGATAGGTTGATAGTCTACCATTTCTAAATCAATAGATTAGGTTAGGTTATGTTTGTCTATATTAATGTGAGGAGCGAAACGACGAGCCACCTAGAAAATGAACATTGTTAAAGTCGAACACATCATAAAGTGATCAAATTTATCATCTGGCCACTACACAAAAGCAAACACATCATAAAATGATCAGTTCTACCACATGGCCAATCGTGGATGACAAAATTGTGAAATGTTGACGATTTAATGATGTGGACAAATTTAGTTGCCCACATCATGAAATACAACCATTTCATGAAATTCTCGAGCATCTCAAGAAATGATCAATTCTACGATATGGCCACGGTTATATATATCTATAGGTAAGGGTAAAAAATGAATGGGATTGTACTTCTTAGGCAAATTGATAACTATCTGATTTTATTATTTATTGAAAGAAGGGAAAATTGTCGTTTCCTCAGCCACGCCTCGCCGACCAGTAGATGTTGTAGTGAAAAATTAAACCGTAGATAAAATAAATTTAATAAAACTTTATACAAAAACTATTCACAATATTATAGAACACAAGTCAAGGACTTGCGTACCTGAGTGCGGGGTTCTGCTACTGGTGGTCTTTAGTTTTTTTTTATTTTTTATTAATATTTACTGAGGGCCGAATCTGCATACAGATACCTGCACTCCTGACCTACCGCGCAGATAGTGCCGGGTTGGGATTTTTACACAGAAGGTGCAACCCAACCGACTAAACGACATATTCTTTAACCTATAATCCGATAGAGCCTGTAGGTTTTGAAGTGAACGACGACCGGACGCATTGAGGAAGCTTTGGTGCGTTGCTGCCTTTGACGGGCGGTGCCTTAAGAGCGCCACCTCGTTCGGCGTATGAATGTGCTAGAGATGAAAGTCGATACGTGTCGATCCCTCAGTAAGAGAGGGCAGTTCGAGCTAGACGGCCCGACTGTGAACGGTCTTTCGTGCCATTGCTAGGTATTTTATATGATTTAACATTTGTGTGCGAAGTGGCGTTTCGTTACCTGATTGGCTGGAAGTGACAATTTTGTGTTTTGGCCAATCGGAAAACATTTTGTGTGAATCGAAAGTCCAAAGTATTCAAGCCGTGCAATGACCAGTATAATGAACTAGCGGGAAGATAATATTTGAATAAAAATGAATGACAGTGAGAAATGAACTGAAACTGTTGCGAAATCGAGGTGGCCGATTTGGACTTAAGTATATGCGGTCAATACCCTTATATATCTGTAAACTCAAAGGATGATGACAAAGTTAAAATAAATATCGGAAAAAAAAATCAAAAACAATGTATAACTAAGATAACATAATTATTGATCGATGTTGTAAAACAGGGAAAAATTGGCACCAATAGCGCCTAGATTATTAGAAAATAATGCGCTGTTTATACTTACTAAAAAAGATTTGCTGGCAAAATGTTATTTATACATTTTTTCGCCGACACTATTGTCGGAATAAGTATATGAAATACTCATTTTAAGACTTTATGCCACATGACATAAAATTTCGTCAAGAATACGAGTAAATATTATAAATAAAACAATGTACACAGGATTGTTGGCAGGTATTTTAGGCGTGACATGTCTGTTTGTGATGAAAGATTTTTATTCGTTACCTACAATGAACTCAATTCTAACATTTTATTTAAGTATCTCATTGTCATTCATTAGTAACAGTTATAACATATTTCTTTAGTAACAACAAAATTTATAACATAATGTGAAATTTTAAACAAAATCTACCTATTTTACACTTTCTATGAAATCAACGACCCTACAATATAAAAATATAATATGGGCTAGAGTTTTCATGGGTTTCCAATCTTGCTATCTGCCTGCTACCTGCTAGAATTTTTTCACCGAGCTATTCTAAAAGTAGTTGTTTGAGATAATTTGAGCCCAGTGCACGTTCTGAGTGTTCCGAACAGTTATAAATGTATTGACGTGTTCATCGCTACTCGACGCCAGAATGCCTCGTAAATGCATATATTTCAATTCATACATTTAAAAAAAATATAAATCCTTTACTTATGCTCTGATACTTTGCTCCTTGCCAAATGTCATAATTCTAGGTTAACGAGAAGTACCTACTTGTGATGTTTTAGATTTACCCGTGAGTGTCAAAATATGCGGCAAAAATGGGCCTATTTTTTATTGGGTTGACTTAGATTTTTTATTTTTTTACAGCCTTAAGATACTAAATACTAGGTATCAATTTCAACTTGATACCTCCACGCGTTCCCGAGAAAAAGAGTTTTGACAGACAGTCAGAAGACTAACAACAAAGTGATCCTTTAAGGATTTTATTATTTTTTTTTCTTGTCAGGTACGAAATCCGAAAAATTGTAAAATATAAGTAGATATCAATTTAAAAAGTATCGATTTTTGTATCGTATTTGGCAACTTCAGATGATTGATAAAATAGTGGAAAATTTTGACGCGCCGAGGTATAGAACAGACGCGACTCTTATTTAAATTATTTCTTGTTACTCTCGTTGCGCCGCGAAATATTTCAGTAATGCGTCCGTTCAAATTTAGGGACCAGGAATATACATGTTCTAGATTGTTGTGAACATAAACCCTCCTCCTTGGAGGGACGTCGGGGGACTGAAGGTTGGTAGGGGAGGGGAAGTACGTGAGTCAGAAGTACCCCCACTACCCGCTATTCTGAAATAGCAAGCTTAGGTTAACGTCTATCTCAAAGTTTGAATTTCTCGCTGGAGTTGTGAAACGAAGGATTGTCGCTCCAAAGGTGAAAACACAAGCGCATTTTCACAGGCATTTTCAAACTTGTGAAAACGTGGAAAGGGGCCAATAGCTATTTAATATACCGCAAAACATACGGCAAAAATACATTGTGAAACTATCCATATCAGCCCATTATGCCCCACTGCAGGCTTAGACCTCCCCTTGGAGTGAGGGTGTTTGGAGCTTATTTTACCACGCTGCTCCAGTGCGGGTTGGTTGATTTTAAACAACTTCTATCTGGCGTTGGCAACCGGAACCGACGGCTTAACATGCTCTCTGAGGCATAGAATAAATGACAGTTAAGTAGGTACTTAAATCAGAAAAAAACTTATCGGTACATGCCTGTTCCTGGGATCCGCATCACAACCTTCTAAGCAAGCAGCGGGCTCGCCTTTACTCAGCTATCACACTTGTGACACAAAAGTAATAACTAACATTAATACCTACACATAGAAAAGTACTATAGTGAATTCAGATTTTATTATGATGGTTTCACTACCAGTCGAGCAATAAATTATCGAGGTCATCATAAATATGAGGAAACCGAAGAAGAAAAACTACGCGTCATCATAAATACGTTTAAGGAACCATAATTACCGCAGACGCAAATTTTTTTCCTCTTCACATTCCTGGTTTTTTATTATGGGGGTTATATGTTGCTCGACTGATGAACACTTTTCTCAGGGCACTTTTCAAGCCAAAATAAGCACAGACCCTTTAATTATTATGTGACACTAACAGCTATTATTATCTATTTTTTATTGGTTTTAAGTTGTATCTCTAAGCCACATCACTTCGTAAGAAATAGAAATCTGAGCTATGGACATGGCGAAATGTACAGAACAAAACATCAAAATCTTTATCCTTTTTAAACGACTTCAAAAAAGAAGGAGGTTTCTCAATTCGACCGTATATATGTTTTTTTTTTATGTGTGTTCAGGGATAACTTCGTTATTTATGAACCGAATTGGATGATTTTTTTTTGTGGAAGGGAGATATCTCCGGAGTGGTACCATGATAAGGAAACCAGGATCTGATGATGGCATCCCAGAGAAATCGAGGGCAACCTTCGAAAATCGTATTTTAAAGTATCGTATTTTAAGTATTCTGATAAAATACTACTACTAGTACTATTTAATGAAAGTCGGGAGTCGATCTGATGATAGAGCTGAAAGACAGTCGAGGGTACTCCTCAACGATTTATAGCAATTACCTGGTGTTTGGACTTAATTCATTTCTATTAATGAGAACTTTGCACCCATATGGGTTATAAGTACCATTACAGGTCTGATGATGGAGACCATACACAGTCGAAGGAACTCCTTAACGATTTACAGCAATTACTTGGTGTTTGGACTTAATTCATTTCTATTAATGAGAACTTTGCACCCATATGGGTTATAAGTACCATTACAGGTCTTATGATGGAGACCATACACAGTCGAAGGAACTCCTTAACGATTTACAGCAATTACCTGGTGTTTGGACTTAATTCATTTCTATTGAAGAGAACTTTGCACTCATATGGGTTATAAGTACCATTAAAGGTCTGATGATGAAGACCATAAACAGTCGAGGGAATTCCTCAACGATTTACAGCAGTTACCTTTTGTTGGGCTTCCTTCATACGGTTGAATATGCCAAAATGTTCAGTTCGCACATTAATAATAATAATTAAGATAGAAGTTTTACATAGGAATACCACTACCTACTAGACATGCTGATGCGTCAATTTGACACTGGATTTACGTTGGGTAATCGCGGTGCTGTCTCATTTGAGTAGCGCGTTTAGAAGCCCCATTTATACTAAATACAAATAAGTTACAGATGCGTTTAACTAAAAATTGAAAAAAAAAATAATTATAAAAAAAATAAAAACCGACTTTAAAAACATAAACTAAAAAGTTAAAAATAAAATTTTCACTTTAAAAAAAGGAGCATTAACATGCGGCATATAGTTAATGAAGTCGGTGCCAACTCAGACACTTCAAATGGGTACTTACCAGGTAATAACAATTACAATTATATATTTATAACTATAATAAATATAGAATACAATTTAAAGTGTCTGAGTGAGTAGGCACCGACTTCATTATCTATATGCCGCCTGTTAATGCTTTTTTCTTTAAAGTGAAAATTTTATTTTTTAACTTTTTAGTTTATGTTTTTGAAGTCGGTTTTTATTTTATTTTTTAATTATTTTTGTCCGTTTACTCAGTTGTTTCCGTTTGCCTCAGATTACGTAAATGTGTCTATAGTCATTTAAGAAAGCAGTCATACTAAGGTATAATACTAGATCTATCGAACCGGCCGCTTCCAACTTTAAGTGGATGCCGGGAGAACGTGTAATGAACGCCCCATTAAGGTAATCACAGGTAATCCTGTATAATCCAATGGCGCGACCCCGCCCGCTGCGACACCCCTCGAGGCCCCCTCACACTGGGGACCGGGCCATTTCGGGAACCACTCGCTGGCTCATACTCCATAGATTCACGTCACATGTGTCACGTAATGTTAGGCCCCCTTCGTGGAGTCGCGTGGAGGCCCTCGTCGTTGTGCATCCGTTCTAATTAGAAAAGTTGTCCAACGAAACGTCGCGGTCGCCTAACCCACAGTCAAGCGCTCCACGTAATCTTGATAAGAACGTTTTCACTTAATTATGTATTTATACTATTAACTCTTGTGATAGATTGCCAAATGGACGCCAACGGATTTTTCCCCTGACTTGTAGTAAAATTCAGAACGTGCGTGTTTTTGTAACTCGATCGATATCTTACCAATATCGATCCCTTTTCAACTCATCGCATTTTTAACCAACTTCAAAAAGAAGGAAGTTCTGTGTTGGTCCATATGCTTTTTTTTAAATTTTTTTTTATGGTTGTCCACCGAATTCTTCGTCCATAGTGAATTTGATTCGGAAATTTATTTTTGTTCGAAAAAACTCTAAATATGGTCCCATTTTCACCAAGTCAAAATCTAGTGTTGAAATCCCAAAGAAATCAAGGGATACCCTCAAATATTAGAAGCACACGTGGTATGTTTGAGCTCTATTTTATAGTTATTCAATATGTTCCATATTATGTTGTATTTTCCATTCCCTAATACTGATTGTTTATATGCACTTTCAAATGTCTATAAATATTTTTTTTCAAACGAACTTTTGATCTAATGATGTATATAGAATACTTAGATAACATACTATATTGATGTGTAACATCATACAACAAGTTCGCGTCATATCGTCAGGAAGTAGGGACACCTATCGAATGGTAATTTCTTTTGCTGCATGAGCTAAATCAGCGGTAGCGACACCTATCGAAGTCGAGAGTTTGATTATTTTAAATAATATCAGGTCAGTCAGTTAGAAAGGATTACGAGCTGGGTGGACTTGGAAGTTCATTTTTGATCACTAGTCAATCAATGTCTGCGTTGTGGGTGATGCAAGATTCTGAGCCTCTCTTAGATCAACTGATTAAGCACAGCAATCTGATTATTATTTTTTACTATTTTATTATATTACTAGCTTTCCGCCCGCGGGCTTCGCTCGCGTTGACCATAGTTGTACTGGGACAGTTAAAGGAACGCGACACTCCAAAACATTATAACACTTTCAATTCAATTCATACATTTAAAAAAAATATAAATCCTTTACTTATGCTCTGATACTTTGCTCCTTGCCAAATGTCATAATTCTAGGTTAACGAGAAGTACCTACTTGTGATGTTTTAGATTTACCCGTGAGTGTCAAAATATGCGGCAAAAATGGGCCTATTTTTTATTGGGTTGACTTAGATTTTTTATTTTTTTACAGCCTTAAGATACTAAATACTAGGTATCAATTTCAACTTGATACCTCCACGCGTTCCCGAGAAAAAGAGTTTTGACAGACAGTCAGAAGACTAACAACAAAGTGATCCTTTAAGGATTTTATTATTTTTTTTTCTTGTCAGGTACGAAATCCGAAAAATTGTAAAATATAAGTAGATATCAATTTAAAAAGTATCGATTTTTGTATCGTATTTGGCAACTTCAGATGATTGATAAAATAGTGGAAAATTTTGACGCGCCGAGGTATAGAACAGACGCGACTCTTATTTAAATTATTTCTTGTTACTCTCGTTGCGCCGCGAAATATTTCAGTAATGCGTCCGTTCAAATTTAGGGACCAGGAATATACATGTTCTAGATTGTTGTGAACATAAACCCTCCTCCTTGGAGGGACGTCGGGGGACTGAAGGTTGGTAGGGGAGGGGAAGTACGTGAGTCAGAAGTACCCCCACTACCCGCTATTCTGAAATAGCAAGCTTAGGTTAACGTCTATCTCAAAGTTTGAATTTCTCGCTGGAGTTGTGAAACGAAGGATTGTCGCTCCAAAGGTGAAAACACAAGCGCATTTTCACAGGCATTTTCAAACTTGTGAAAACGTGGAAAGGGGCCAATAGCTATTTAATATACCGCAAAACATACGGCAAAAATACATTGTGAAACTATCCATATCAGCCCATTATGCCCCACTGCAGGCTTAGACCTCCCCTTGGAGTGAGGGTGTTTGGAGCTTATTTTACCACGCTGCTCCAGTGCGGGTTGGTTGATTTTAAACAACTTCTATCTGGCGTTGGCAACCGGAACCGACGGCTTAACATGCTCTCTGAGGCATAGAATAAATGACAGTTAAGTAGGTACTTAAATCAGAAAAAAACTTATCGGTACATGCCTGTTCCTGGGATCCGCATCACAACCTTCTAAGCAAGCAGCGGGCTCGCCTTTACTCAGCTATCACACTTGTGACACAAAAGTAATAACTAACATTAATACCTACACATAGAAAAGTACTATAGTGAATTCAGATTTTATTATGATGGTTTCACTACCAGTCGAGCAATAAATTATCGAGGTCATCATAAATATGAGGAAACCGAAGAAGAAAAACTACGCGTCATCATAAATACGTTTAAGGAACCATAATTACCGCAGACGCAAATTTTTTTCCTCTTCACATTCCTGGTTTTTTATTATGGGGGTTATATGTTGCTCGACTGATGAACACTTTTCTCAGGGCACTTTTCAAGCCAAAATAAGCACAGACCCTTTAATTATTATGTGACACTAACAGCTATTATTATCTATTTTTTATTGGTTTTAAGTTGTATCTCTAAGCCACATCACTTCGTAAGAAATAGAAATCTGAGCTATGGACATGGCGAAATGTACAGAACAAAACATCAAAATCTTTATCCTTTTTAAACGACTTCAAAAAAGAAGGAGGTTTCTCAATTCGACCGTATATATGTTTTTTTTTTATGTGTGTTCAGGGATAACTTCGTTATTTATGAACCGAATTGGATGATTTTTTTTTGTGGAAGGGAGATATCTCCGGAGTGGTACCATGATAAGGAAACCAGGATCTGATGATGGCATCCCAGAGAAATCGAGGGCAACCTTCGAAAATCGTATTTTAAAGTATCGTATTTTAAGTATTCTGATAAAATACTACTACTAGTACTATTTAATGAAAGTCGGGAGTCGATCTGATGATAGAGCTGAAAGACAGTCGAGGGTACTCCTCAACGATTTATAGCAATTACCTGGTGTTTGGACTTAATTCATTTCTATTAATGAGAACTTTGCACCCATATGGGTTATAAGTACCATTACAGGTCTGATGATGGAGACCATACACAGTCGAAGGAACTCCTTAACGATTTACAGCAATTACTTGGTGTTTGGACTTAATTCATTTCTATTAATGAGAACTTTGCACCCATATGGGTTATAAGTACCATTACAGGTCTTATGATGGAGACCATACACAGTCGAAGGAACTCCTTAACGATTTACAGCAATTACCTGGTGTTTGGACTTAATTCATTTCTATTGAAGAGAACTTTGCACTCATATGGGTTATAAGTACCATTAAAGGTCTGATGATGAAGACCATAAACAGTCGAGGGAATTCCTCAACGATTTACAGCAGTTACCTTTTGTTGGGCTTCCTTCATACGGTTGAATATGCCAAAATGTTCAGTTCGCACATTAATAATAATAATTAAGATAGAAGTTTTACATAGGAATACCACTACCTACTAGACATGCTGATGCGTCAATTTGACACTGGATTTACGTTGGGTAATCGCGGTGCTGTCTCATTTGAGTAGCGCGTTTAGAAGCCCCATTTATACTAAATACAAATAAGTTACAGATGCGTTTAACTAAAAATTGAAAAAAAAAATAATTATAAAAAAAATAAAAACCGACTTTAAAAACATAAACTAAAAAGTTAAAAATAAAATTTTCACTTTAAAAAAAGGAGCATTAACATGCGGCATATAGTTAATGAAGTCGGTGCCAACTCAGACACTTCAAATGGGTACTTACCAGGTAATAACAATTACAATTATATATTTATAACTATAATAAATATAGAATACAATTTAAAGTGTCTGAGTGAGTAGGCACCGACTTCATTATCTATATGCCGCCTGTTAATGCTTTTTTCTTTAAAGTGAAAATTTTATTTTTTAACTTTTTAGTTTATGTTTTTGAAGTCGGTTTTTATTTTATTTTTTAATTATTTTTGTCCGTTTACTCAGTTGTTTCCGTTTGCCTCAGATTACGTAAATGTGTCTATAGTCATTTAAGAAAGCAGTCATACTAAGGTATAATACTAGATCTATCGAACCGGCCGCTTCCAACTTTAAGTGGATGCCGGGAGAACGTGTAATGAACGCCCCATTAAGGTAATCACAGGTAATCCTGTATAATCCAATGGCGCGACCCCGCCCGCTGCGACACCCCTCGAGGCCCCCTCACACTGGGGACCGGGCCATTTCGGGAACCACTCGCTGGCTCATACTCCATAGATTCACGTCACATGTGTCACGTAATGTTAGGCCCCCTTCGTGGAGTCGCGTGGAGGCCCTCGTCGTTGTGCATCCGTTCTAATTAGAAAAGTTGTCCAACGAAACGTCGCGGTCGCCTAACCCACAGTCAAGCGCTCCACGTAATCTTGATAAGAACGTTTTCACTTAATTATGTATTTATACTATTAACTCTTGTGATAGATTGCCAAATGGACGCCAACGGATTTTTCCCCTGACTTGTAGTAAAATTCAGAACGTGCGTGTTTTTGTAACTCGATCGATATCTTACCAATATCGATCCCTTTTCAACTCATCGCATTTTTAACCAACTTCAAAAAGAAGGAAGTTCTGTGTTGGTCCATATGCTTTTTTTTAAATTTTTTTTTATGGTTGTCCACCGAATTCTTCGTCCATAGTGAATTTGATTCGGAAATTTATTTTTGTTCGAAAAAACTCTAAATATGGTCCCATTTTCACCAAGTCAAAATCTAGTGTTGAAATCCCAAAGAAATCAAGGGATACCCTCAAATATTAGAAGCACACGTGGTATGTTTGAGCTCTATTTTATAGTTATTCAATATGTTCCATATTATGTTGTATTTTCCATTCCCTAATACTGATTGTTTATATGCACTTTCAAATGTCTATAAATATTTTTTTTCAAACGAACTTTTGATCTAATGATGTATATAGAATACTTAGATAACATACTATATTGATGTGTAACATCATACAACAAGTTCGCGTCATATCGTCAGGAAGTAGGGACACCTATCGAATGGTAATTTCTTTTGCTGCATGAGCTAAATCAGCGGTAGCGACACCTATCGAAGTCGAGAGTTTGATTATTTTAAATAATATCAGGTCAGTCAGTTAGAAAGGATTACGAGCTGGGTGGACTTGGAAGTTCATTTTTGATCACTAGTCAATCAATGTCTGCGTTGTGGGTGATGCAAGATTCTGAGCCTCTCTTAGATCAACTGATTAAGCACAGCAATCTGATTATTATTTTTTACTATTTTATTATATTACTAGCTTTCCGCCCGCGGGCTTCGCTCGCGTTGACCATAGTTGTACTGGGACAGTTAAAGGAACGCGACACTCCAAAACATTATAACACTTTCAATTCAATTCATACATTTAAAAAAAATATAAATCCTTTACTTATGCTCTGATACTTTGCTCCTTGCCAAATGTCATAATTCTAGGTTAACGAGAAGTACCTACTTGTGATGTTTTAGATTTACCCGTGAGTGTCAAAATATGCGGCAAAAATGGGCCTATTTTTTATTGGGTTGACTTAGATTTTTTATTTTTTTACAGCCTTAAGATACTAAATACTAGGTATCAATTTCAACTTGATACCTCCACGCGTTCCCGAGAAAAAGAGTTTTGACAGACAGTCAGAAGACTAACAACAAAGTGATCCTTTAAGGATTTTATTATTTTTTTTTCTTGTCAGGTACGAAATCCGAAAAATTGTAAAATATAAGTAGATATCAATTTAAAAAGTATCGATTTTTGTATCGTATTTGGCAACTTCAGATGATTGATAAAATAGTGGAAAATTTTGACGCGCCGAGGTATAGAACAGACGCGACTCTTATTTAAATTATTTCTTGTTACTCTCGTTGCGCCGCGAAATATTTCAGTAATGCGTCCGTTCAAATTTAGGGACCAGGAATATACATGTTCTAGATTGTTGTGAACATAAACCCTCCTCCTTGGAGGGACGTCGGGGGACTGAAGGTTGGTAGGGGAGGGGAAGTACGTGAGTCAGAAGTACCCCCACTACCCGCTATTCTGAAATAGCAAGCTTAGGTTAACGTCTATCTCAAAGTTTGAATTTCTCGCTGGAGTTGTGAAACGAAGGATTGTCGCTCCAAAGGTGAAAACACAAGCGCATTTTCACAGGCATTTTCAAACTTGTGAAAACGTGGAAAGGGGCCAATAGCTATTTAATATACCGCAAAACATACGGCAAAAATACATTGTGAAACTATCCATATCAGCCCATTATGCCCCACTGCAGGCTTAGACCTCCCCTTGGAGTGAGGGTGTTTGGAGCTTATTTTACCACGCTGCTCCAGTGCGGGTTGGTTGATTTTAAACAACTTCTATCTGGCGTTGGCAACCGGAACCGACGGCTTAACATGCTCTCTGAGGCATAGAATAAATGACAGTTAAGTAGGTACTTAAATCAGAAAAAAACTTATCGGTACATGCCTGTTCCTGGGATCCGCATCACAACCTTCTAAGCAAGCAGCGGGCTCGCCTTTACTCAGCTATCACACTTGTGACACAAAAGTAATAACTAACATTAATACCTACACATAGAAAAGTACTATAGTGAATTCAGATTTTATTATGATGGTTTCACTACCAGTCGAGCAATAAATTATCGAGGTCATCATAAATATGAGGAAACCGAAGAAGAAAAACTACGCGTCATCATAAATACGTTTAAGGAACCATAATTACCGCAGACGCAAATTTTTTTCCTCTTCACATTCCTGGTTTTTTATTATGGGGGTTATATGTTGCTCGACTGATGAACACTTTTCTCAGGGCACTTTTCAAGCCAAAATAAGCACAGACCCTTTAATTATTATGTGACACTAACAGCTATTATTATCTATTTTTTATTGGTTTTAAGTTGTATCTCTAAGCCACATCACTTCGTAAGAAATAGAAATCTGAGCTATGGACATGGCGAAATGTACAGAACAAAACATCAAAATCTTTATCCTTTTTAAACGACTTCAAAAAAGAAGGAGGTTTCTCAATTCGACCGTATATATGTTTTTTTTTTATGTGTGTTCAGGGATAACTTCGTTATTTATGAACCGAATTGGATGATTTTTTTTTGTGGAAGGGAGATATCTCCGGAGTGGTACCATGATAAGGAAACCAGGATCTGATGATGGCATCCCAGAGAAATCGAGGGCAACCTTCGAAAATCGTATTTTAAAGTATCGTATTTTAAGTATTCTGATAAAATACTACTACTAGTACTATTTAATGAAAGTCGGGAGTCGATCTGATGATAGAGCTGAAAGACAGTCGAGGGTACTCCTCAACGATTTATAGCAATTACCTGGTGTTTGGACTTAATTCATTTCTATTAATGAGAACTTTGCACCCATATGGGTTATAAGTACCATTACAGGTCTGATGATGGAGACCATACACAGTCGAAGGAACTCCTTAACGATTTACAGCAATTACTTGGTGTTTGGACTTAATTCATTTCTATTAATGAGAACTTTGCACCCATATGGGTTATAAGTACCATTACAGGTCTTATGATGGAGACCATACACAGTCGAAGGAACTCCTTAACGATTTACAGCAATTACCTGGTGTTTGGACTTAATTCATTTCTATTGAAGAGAACTTTGCACTCATATGGGTTATAAGTACCATTAAAGGTCTGATGATGAAGACCATAAACAGTCGAGGGAATTCCTCAACGATTTACAGCAGTTACCTTTTGTTGGGCTTCCTTCATACGGTTGAATATGCCAAAATGTTCAGTTCGCACATTAATAATAATAATTAAGATAGAAGTTTTACATAGGAATACCACTACCTACTAGACATGCTGATGCGTCAATTTGACACTGGATTTACGTTGGGTAATCGCGGTGCTGTCTCATTTGAGTAGCGCGTTTAGAAGCCCCATTTATACTAAATACAAATAAGTTACAGATGCGTTTAACTAAAAATTGAAAAAAAAAATAATTATAAAAAAAATAAAAACCGACTTTAAAAACATAAACTAAAAAGTTAAAAATAAAATTTTCACTTTAAAAAAAGGAGCATTAACATGCGGCATATAGTTAATGAAGTCGGTGCCAACTCAGACACTTCAAATGGGTACTTACCAGGTAATAACAATTACAATTATATATTTATAACTATAATAAATATAGAATACAATTTAAAGTGTCTGAGTGAGTAGGCACCGACTTCATTATCTATATGCCGCCTGTTAATGCTTTTTTCTTTAAAGTGAAAATTTTATTTTTTAACTTTTTAGTTTATGTTTTTGAAGTCGGTTTTTATTTTATTTTTTAATTATTTTTGTCCGTTTACTCAGTTGTTTCCGTTTGCCTCAGATTACGTAAATGTGTCTATAGTCATTTAAGAAAGCAGTCATACTAAGGTATAATACTAGATCTATCGAACCGGCCGCTTCCAACTTTAAGTGGATGCCGGGAGAACGTGTAATGAACGCCCCATTAAGGTAATCACAGGTAATCCTGTATAATCCAATGGCGCGACCCCGCCCGCTGCGACACCCCTCGAGGCCCCCTCACACTGGGGACCGGGCCATTTCGGGAACCACTCGCTGGCTCATACTCCATAGATTCACGTCACATGTGTCACGTAATGTTAGGCCCCCTTCGTGGAGTCGCGTGGAGGCCCTCGTCGTTGTGCATCCGTTCTAATTAGAAAAGTTGTCCAACGAAACGTCGCGGTCGCCTAACCCACAGTCAAGCGCTCCACGTAATCTTGATAAGAACGTTTTCACTTAATTATGTATTTATACTATTAACTCTTGTGATAGATTGCCAAATGGACGCCAACGGATTTTTCCCCTGACTTGTAGTAAAATTCAGAACGTGCGTGTTTTTGTAACTCGATCGATATCTTACCAATATCGATCCCTTTTCAACTCATCGCATTTTTAACCAACTTCAAAAAGAAGGAAGTTCTGTGTTGGTCCATATGCTTTTTTTTAAATTTTTTTTTATGGTTGTCCACCGAATTCTTCGTCCATAGTGAATTTGATTCGGAAATTTATTTTTGTTCGAAAAAACTCTAAATATGGTCCCATTTTCACCAAGTCAAAATCTAGTGTTGAAATCCCAAAGAAATCAAGGGATACCCTCAAATATTAGAAGCACACGTGGTATGTTTGAGCTCTATTTTATAGTTATTCAATATGTTCCATATTATGTTGTATTTTCCATTCCCTAATACTGATTGTTTATATGCACTTTCAAATGTCTATAAATATTTTTTTTCAAACGAACTTTTGATCTAATGATGTATATAGAATACTTAGATAACATACTATATTGATGTGTAACATCATACAACAAGTTCGCGTCATATCGTCAGGAAGTAGGGACACCTATCGAATGGTAATTTCTTTTGCTGCATGAGCTAAATCAGCGGTAGCGACACCTATCGAAGTCGAGAGTTTGATTATTTTAAATAATATCAGGTCAGTCAGTTAGAAAGGATTACGAGCTGGGTGGACTTGGAAGTTCATTTTTGATCACTAGTCAATCAATGTCTGCGTTGTGGGTGATGCAAGATTCTGAGCCTCTCTTAGATCAACTGATTAAGCACAGCAATCTGATTATTATTTTTTACTATTTTATTATATTACTAGCTTTCCGCCCGCGGGCTTCGCTCGCGTTGACCATAGTTGTACTGGGACAGTTAAAGGAACGCGACACTCCAAAACATTATAACACTTTCAATTCAATTCATACATTTAAAAAAAATATAAATCCTTTACTTATGCTCTGATACTTTGCTCCTTGCCAAATGTCATAATTCTAGGTTAACGAGAAGTACCTACTTGTGATGTTTTAGATTTACCCGTGAGTGTCAAAATATGCGGCAAAAATGGGCCTATTTTTTATTGGGTTGACTTAGATTTTTTATTTTTTTACAGCCTTAAGATACTAAATACTAGGTATCAATTCATCAATCAGACAGATGGACAGACAGACAGACAAAAAGTAGCCTATGTCACCCGCAGTAATGCCCTCAGCACGTCTGCAAAGTTTCATTGAAATCGGTTCAGCCGTTTCGGAGATTAGCCGGGACAGACAGACAGACAGACAGACAGACACTTCAATTTTATAAATATACTTGCTTTCCTCCCGCGGGCTTCGCTCGCGTGGACTACACAGTTGTACCGGGACACGTACAGGAACGCGACGCTCCAGAAAATTGTAACACTTTCCAGGACATTCTGAAACTCAACTGCCTAAGAAATTTCTATACCTAATTTCATGAAAATCTATTTAGTCATTTTAGCATGAAGAATAGCTATCCCACAAGTCGGTCTTAAAATCAGTCAGGTGTTTTGGAGATTAATTGGAACAGACAGATAGACTAACAGACACTATGATTTTCTATATGTAGGTATATATAAAAAAATTGCTTTTCACTCTTGAAAACGCCTTCTTTATATTTGCAAAATTTCAGTAAAATCGGATCAGCTGTTTCGACAATAAGGCCTAACAAACATACAGACAAACACACAGACAAAAACCAACTTGTGTCACTCCTGGTAACCTCCTTTTTATGTCTGCGAAGATTCATAGAAGTGGTTTAGTCGTTTTGGAGATAAGCCGGAACAAAAAGACAGACTGACAGCCACACGGACAAAAAGTTTCCTATATAACTCTTGACAACCTATTTTTAATGTCTGCGTAGTTGCATTAAAGTTCAGCTTGAACAATATAGACAGACAGACAGACAGACAAATGAACGAACGAACAAACAAACATACTAACAAAAAGTAGCGTATATCACTCCTCTCACCCGTCTTTTCACGTCTGCGAAGTTTCATGAAAATTGGTTTAAATGTTTTAGAGTTTAGCTCAAAAGACAGAGAGACGGCCAGACAGACGATCAAAAAATATTGTATGTCACTCCAGACAATCTTTTAATCACATCTTTGAAGTTTCATTAAAATCGGTTTAGCCGTTTCGGAGATTAGCTGGAATAGACGGACAGACAGACAGACAGGCAGATAAAAAAATTTGGTCATGTGATCACATAGATCTCGTCAAAACATCAAGTTTGAGTACAAACACGAAAGGTCTGCGATTGATGGTTTCTAAAATATAAGCTTTTGAAAATTTGGTCACGTGGTCACATAGATCTCGTCAAAACATCAAGTTTGAGTACAAACACAATAGGTCTGCGATTGATGGTTTCGAAAATATAAGCATTTAAAAATGTGGTCACGTGATCACATAGATCTCGTCAAAACATCAAGTTTCAGTACCAAGACGATAGGTCTGCGATTGATGGTTTCAAAAATATAAGCATTCAAAAATGTGGTCGCGTTGTCACATAGATCTCGTCAAAACATCAAGTATGAGTACCAACACGATAGGTCTGCGATTGATGGTTTCGAAAATATGAGCATTTAAAAATGTGGTCACGTGGTCACATAGATCTCGTCAAAACGTCAAGTTTGAGTACCAACACGATAGGTCTGCGATTGATGGTTTCAAAAATATAAGCATTTAAAAATGTGGTCACTTGGTCACATAGATCTCGTCAAAACATCAAGTTTGAGTACCAACACGATAGGTCTGCGATTGATGGTTTCAAAAATATAAGCATTCAAAAATGTGGTCACGTGGTCACATAGATCTCGTCAGTAAGTTAAGTTGTTAATATCAACATTACATAGTGCAATACGTACATATTTCGATTGCACATCATAATAAACAATGAATTGCGACAAGTGCAATAAATGTCTTGGTGATAAAGATGCTATGAGATGCGCGGGATGTAATATCTGTTTGCATTATCAATGTGCAAACCTATCCGAATCTGATTTTAAAAAGATATTACCCATGAATAAAATGAAATGGAAATGTTCTACGTGCAAAAACAAAAAACTTGGCATGTCGACCGTCGCCGGGCTTGATACACCTGTGTTACAGAGTGTGCCTCCATCGTCTATATTAAATGTAGACACTCAAGCTTTTACTGAGTACTTTGATGCTAAATTTGATAGCCTGCGGCAGCAATGGAAGGATGATCTGCACACTGCCATCAAGGATATCTCAAAATCATTTAAAGAGGATATTGAGAGGCTTGAGAAGCGATTGGACTCATCGGAACAGCGAATCGGGGAACTGGAGCGGGTGTGTGAAGCCAGTTCTGCATTTGATGGCTCTGCCGCTGCTACTTTATCGCAGGAGAATATTGAGTTGCGTGCTGATCTTGAAAAACTACGTACCAGGTTTGATGACCTTGACCAGGCTTCTCGGAACTGTAATGTTGAGATACAAAATATCCCAGAAAAGAAAGCTGAAAACCTCATACACTTGTCCATCGAGCTTGGCAAACTGATCGGCGTAAAAATCGAAGAACGGGATATCAGAGCCGTTCACAGGGTGGCCCCCGGAACACCCGGCGATCGGCCCAAAAACATTGTGCTGCAATTGTGCACCCGGCGCCTGCGGGATGACGTGGTTGCGGCTGCGCGCGTGCGCCGCACGCTCACTAATAACCAACTGTTGGGCGTCGTCGCATCGACTGCTGCTGCTGCTACGCAAAACACGCGGTTCTACGTGAACGAGCATCTAACTCTGAATAATAAAATCTTGTTTAGTAACACTCGTCAGGAAGCCAAGGCCAAAGGGTACAAATTTGTTTGGATTAAGAATAGCTGTATCCTGCTTAGAAAAAACGACGACTCACGCGTTATTCGTGTTCGCTGCAATGATGATTTGAGTAAAATATGACTATTGGATTTTTGTATTGTGTGTTCTTGTTTGTTGCTATATATAGATAAAACTCATTTTATTCCTTTAAGTATTAATTATAATCTTTTTCATATGTTATTGATGTTGCGGCGTGCTAAAACAATGTCTATACTGTCTACAAAATATATGTCTTATATTTTTTATTGTTATCTTTTAAAAAATGATTTTTAACAAAAATCTCTCAATTTTATATCAAAACTGTGGTGGTCTTAAAACAAAACTCACCGAACTAAAATTAAATTTAATGATATCTAGTTATGATGTCATAATTCTTGTTGAGACGTGGTTATCTGACACAATTCTGGACTCGGAGATTCACGCAGATGGGTACTCGTTGTTTCGTAGGGACCGTAACTTGGCGTTGACAAATAAAAGGGGGGGTGGGGGTGTGGTGGTACTTGTAAAAAAAACAATAAATGTCGTAAGAAGGCTTGATTTGGAGGCGAGTGACTTAGAAGAAATTTACATACATTTCCCATTGCACCCTGGGTTACTGTTATGTGCGTGCTACATACCTCCAGCATCCGAGACTTCTGTTTATGATAAATATTTTTATAAGCTTCACGATATCTACTCTAATACAATTTTTTCCAATTACATTCTGATAGGGGACTTTAACCTGCCTTACTTGAAATGGAAAGATTCTTCATCTCCATATTCGATGTTTTATGATACGGAGATATCTAAGCTTTTAACCTATACTATGGCTTTCATGAACTTAAAACAATTTAATACTGTTGTAAATGAAAATGGCAGAACGCTAGATTTAATCTTGAGCACTCTTTCCGATTGTCTGGTCAGTGCTTCAAATGACCCCCTTTTAAATGAAGCTCCTCACCACCCTCCGCTTGACATCCGGTGTCCCTTGGTATATTCAAATTGTATGCCTGATATATTAAAGAATAAAAGAAACTTCTTTAGAGGTAACTATGGGCAAATAAATCAGGCGATTTCAAGTGTAAATTGGTCTTTACTTTTATGTTCTCTGAGTTGTGAAGCTGCAGTTGATAGCTTTTATGAACACGTAAACAATATTATTGAACTACATGTACCGCTCGTTACAATAAAACCGCGGGTATATCCTGTATGGTTCTCAAAATGTTTGATTAGCACCATTAGACGTAAATTAAAAATATGGCAAAAATGGAAAACTTACCAATCATTGCGAGACTATCAAGAGTTCTCTCTGTTACGGAGGCGCACTAAAATACTGCTTAAAAGCTGCTATAATAAATATTTGGAAAATGTTGAGGTATCTATGAAAGACAACATTAAATACTTTTGGAAATACACAAATGATTTGAAGGAAACGAACGCAGCTTTTCCTCGGATCATGAGACTGCAGGATGTTACATCAGACGACCCAAACGTTGTGACTGAAATGTTCTCAGGGTATTTCAGATCAGTTTTTGAGCCTAATTCTTCCGTGGCGCATAATACAACGCAATGCAATGTCAGCATAAATAATATTGATGACGGTGTATCTAATAGCTTAAATTATTTAAATAATATACTTTTAACGACACGGGAAATACACTTAGCTCTAAAGAATATTGACCCTAACAAAGGATCTGGCCCTGATGGGATAAGCCCAGTATTCTTAAAGAGAACATGCGACACCTTGGCAGCTCCACTAGAAATAATTTTTAATAAATGTCTGTCTTCAGGAACCTTTCCTAGTCTATGGAAGAAAGCTTACATAACACCGGTCTTTAAATCTGGCTCTAAGAGCAACGTGGAGGATTACCGTCCGATATTTATTCTTTCCGCTATAGCGAAAATTTTTGAAAAATTAATACATAACCACATATATTCGCATCTAAAACATGTAATTATAGAAGAACAACATGGTTTCTTTAGTGGTAGATCTACTTTGACCAATCTTCTTGTCTTCGGTGATTATCTTTTTAAAGGTTTAGATCATAAGTACCAAATTGAAACTATATACACAGATTTCAAAAAAGCTTTTGATAAAGTAGATCATTTACTGCTTCTTAAAAAATTGCTATATAATGGTATCGGGGGTAATCTTTTGCGTTGGTTATCATCTTACTTGGACGGTCGTGTGCAGTCAGTGGTTGTGAATGGTCATATGTCTTCTCCCGTTATAGTCACGTCTGGTGTTCCTCAAGGATCAATTCTAGGACCTCTACTATTTATAGTTTTCATAAACGACATATCGTCTTGCTTTAAGTTTTGCAAGTTTTTGTTGTATGCGGACGATTTGAAAATATTTTCTAACGTAGCGAACTATAACGATGTTAGTTTGATGCAGGACGATTTGGATAAATTTCATGAATATTGCACAACTAACAAACTCCACTTAGCTCTCAACAAATGCAAACATATAAGATTCACCAAGAAACTTAACTTAATAAACACAAAATTTGAACTTGGGGGACAAAGTTTGGATACAGTAACCACTATCCGTGATCTTGGTTTATATCTCGATACTAAACTTACACTTGACATGCACGTGGAGTCTATATTGAGGAAAGCTTACCGTATGCTGGGGTTCATCGTTCGGGTAACTAAACCATTTAAGCATCAGAGTTCAATAATTTGTCTATACCAAAGTTTGGTCAGGCCCCATCTCGAGTATGAATCTCCAGTCTGGAACCCATTCTACCAAACTTACGATAGTAAAATTGAAATGGTCCAAAAAAAATTTCTTCGTACTCTTAACTACCGAATGTGTTATCCTTGCTGCTCATATAGTGAACTTTTGGTGAGATATAAAATGCTGTCCTTGCATAATCGACGCTCCATGGCAGATGCACTTACTCTTCGGAGTATTTGCGTTGGCGATATAGATTCCCCTCATTTGCTCTCTAGTGTGAGTTTCCGAGTGCCACCAAAACCTACACGGTCAAAAGACTTGTTTCATGTTCCGATAGCCAGAACCAATATCGGATAGGCCACAGAATATGTGCTCTTTACAATAATAAATTAAATGATTTAGACATGTTTTCGTGCTCTCGCGACATTTATCGTAATAAGCTTAAGCGCCTGTTTGGGGATGGCTCTGTGTAGCTGTGCTGCATACGGTTGGCCCTGAACAATTAGCGCAGACAGGATATGTACTGCACAGTCAAAATTTACTTTACTTGAACATTTTTATTTAATCATTAACAAATTGTTTTACTACTTAATTAGATTTAGCTATACAGTGTACACTTCATAATTCCTTTTATGTTCTCAGTGAGACTATGTAAGGGAACAAAAGTAATTAAGTTTGTATACTTACACTATCTATACTTTATTTTGCCTTCTGTTACTGTTTGTCTCCAATAAAGTAAATAAATAAATAAATAAATAAATAAAACATCAAGTTTGAGTACCAACACGATAGGTCTGCGATTGATGTTTTCGAAAATATGAGCATTTAAAAATGTGGTCACGTGGTCACATAGATTTCGTCAAAACGTCAAGTTTGAGTACCAACACGATAGGTCTGCGATTGATGGTTTCAAAAATATAATCATTCAAAAATGTGGTCACGTTGTCACATAGATCTCGTCAAAACATCAAGTATGAGTACCAACACGATAGGTCTGCGAATGATGGTTTCGAAAATATGAGCATTTAAAAATGTGGTCACGTGGTCACATAGATCTCGTCAAAACGTCAAGTTTGAGTACCAACACGATAAGTCTGCGATTGATGGTTTTAAAAATATAAGCATTTAAAAATGTGGTCACTTGGTCACATAGATCTCGTCAAAACATCAAGTTTGAGTACCAACACGATAGGTCTGCGATTGATGGTTTCAAAAATATAAGCATTCAAAAATGTGGTCACGTGGTCACATAGATCTCGTCAAAACGTCAAGTTTGAGTACCAAAACGATAGGTCTGCGATTGATGGTTTCGAAAATATAAGCATTTAAAAATGTGGTCACTTGGTCACATAGATCTCGTCAAAACATCAAGTTTGAGTACCAACACGATAGGTCTGCGATTGATGGTTTCAAAAATATAAGCATTCAAAAATGTGGTCACGTGGTCACATAGATCTCGTCAAAACATCAAGTTTGAGTACCAACACGATAGGTCTGCGATTGATGTTTTCGAAAATATGAGCATTTAAAAATGTGGTCACGTGGTCACATAGATTTCGTCAAAACGTCAAGTTTGAGTACCAACACGATAGGTCTGCGATTGATGATTTCAAAAATATAAGCATTTAAAAATGTGGTCACTTGGTCACATAGATCTCGTCAAAACATCAAGTTTGAGTACCAACACGATAGGTCTGCGATCGATGGTTTCGAAAATATAAGCATTTAAAAATGTGGTTACGTGGTCACATAGAGCTTGTCAAAACATCAAGTTTGAGTACCAACACGATAGGTCTGCGATTGATAGTTTCGAAAATATAAGCTTTTAAAAATTTGGTCACGTGGTCACACAGACCTTGCCAAAACATGAAGTTTGAGTACCAGCACGATAGGTCTGCAATTGATAGTTTCGAAATATATAAGCTTTTAAAAATTTGGTCACGTGGTCACATAAATCTCGCCAAAACATCAAGTTTCAGTACCTACACGACAGGTCTGCGATTGATAGTTTCGAAAACTTATGCTTTTAAAAATTTGGTCATGCGGTTACATAGATCTCGCCAAAACATCAAGTTTGAGTACCAACACGATAACCTATGTCATCCCCGGTAATGCCCTCTGTACGTCTGCAAAGTTTCATTGAAATCGGTTAAGCTGTTTGTGAGATCAGCTCAAACAGACAGACAGATGGACAGACAGGCGGACAAAAAGCAACCTATGTCACTCCCAACAATACCCTCTGCATGTCTGCCAAGTTTCATTGAAATCGGTTCAGCCGTTTCAGAGATCAACTTAAACAGACAGACAGACAAAAAGTAGCCTATGTCACCCGCTGTAATGCCTTCTGCACGTCTGGAAAGTTTCATTGAAATCCGTTCAGCCGTTTCGGAGGTAAGCCGGAACAGACAGACAGACAGACAGACAGACACTTCAATTTTATTAATATAGATAGATTACCTATTATTCAATCTATATGAACTTTACAAAAGCTTTGTAATTAGTACTACACGTGGTTGTAATTTTTTGTTTAGTATACGCTACATCTTCGATCTATGGCGCGTTGAACTGAGGTAAGGCTAGTGATGACTTGGCTTCACTAGCGTTGTAAATATAGCTTAGATATGACGAAGAGAACCAAACATTTATTAACTTAAGCAGCAATGGACTACGCTCTCATTTGCTAATATTGCGGCAAGTCACTTTCTGGCATCATGGACCAGGTAAACGGTAGATATGGAAGAGAAGTGCGAAAACGGGGTTATTACGTCGTCTGACACACACGCAAGTACACATGTTCGTTTCGAAAATGCCTCTTGTGTATTTTGTTCGGTCAATTTTTTATTCAACCAAGTCTACCTAATTGGTAGGTACCTATATTTTTTAGTTAGTTAGATAATTGATTTTACAGTACCATACCTAAAATGTAATAACTTAGAATATGTACTCACCATGTATATTATTTTATTTTATTATCGAAACCGCTCAATATTGTCCCACTACATAATATGATAATTTCTAAACCAGCCACTGTCATGACTGAAAGAAGGGATTGAGTACTTACATCCTTATACCACTCATTATCAGTCACGTTGCGATCGAAACGTAAATCAACCTTCTGATCCTCACTCGATAATCCAGGAAAAGCCAAAATCGGTGGGGAAAAATGTTCATGACTCTAATCCCTTCAACTTCGCATAATCGATGAAAAATATGATGAAGTTCTTGGTTGTAGAACAGAAAATTCGGAACCTTTATTATTGGTTCGTGTCATCACAGTGTCAGTAATCGGGCGGCGGGAATCGAACGTAAATCGTTAATGCATACAATTATCACGCGTGGAATTTCATGTGACATGAAATTCCACGCGTGATAATTGTGTGCATTAACGATTTACGTTCGATTCCCGCCCGGAACAAATATTTGTGTACATGAACGTGTCTATTTGTTCTGTGTCTGGGTGCAAAAGTATCTATATACGTATAATATATTATAAAGACTATTTAAGTATATATATCAGTTCTCTAGTACCTCATAATACAAGCATAATACTTGTTTACTTTGGGACCAGATGGCGCTGTGTGGAAATGTCTCAGGTATTAATATTATTATTAAACCGATGCCTCAATTGACATGCAATCAAATTAATAAAACTACATCCCTTTTGGTGCATCTTTAAGGAAAGTCGATATTTACGCAATTTTTTCTTAGGTGAAATACATTTCACATTCATGTCAGTGATGTAATCAATCGTTGTGATCAAAGTAGGTACTTCAGGTAGGTGGTGCTCGTACACTTAAAGCACTTAACGAAATAAATCCTTGGTTAATATGTCTGATCGAAATAAATCTCTATCTTTCTTGAAAAACTTTATAACGGCAATCAATATACCTGTTACTAAGTTAAACAAACACTCGGCGATCAGGAAAAATTGATTGACAAACTCTGTTGTCCCAAACGTACAATACGTATACAAGATACGAAAAGTTTTATTTAACAGAAAGTGATTACAATGAATTATCCTATTTCCTTATATGTACTTCCTCAATACATGTATACATGTCACTTAAGTAAGGATAAACAAAGTTACAATGTGACAGTGACACAATATACACTAAAATATTTGTAAACAAAATTACAGATAACTTAAGTATCATAACTGAAATGGTGAGGGTGTGTCAACGTGGAGTGTTCAGAAAGAAAATAAAATTGTGGGTATACACGTAGGTATAACACAGTTAATGTCTATTAGGTAAATATATAATTTGAGCAGGGATTTCCCGGGGGTGAAGAACGCCACGCGTAGACCTTGCGCACTGAAACTCGGAATAAAACTCCCATCATACATCGGCTAGCTATAGTACGAGTGGTTAGACCGTAAATGCAGAAGAGGGATTCTAGTCAATTCGTACTTTTATGTGTAAATATTTGTTTATCTTTTATCATATTCCATTTCAGTTTTATGTCTTTAAGAGCTTAATAGTCAGCCTAACTCCATAGAATCCAAATTTCATGATAACTCGGTGACTATTTGTTGTTGTGATAAATTTTAAATAACCACTTAAGTTTATCTCGTTCATAATACTTGTAATTGTCCGAAACAGAAACCAATTTTATCTAAAAGTTATCGGTCTTAGAAATTTGTCGATTTTATGCGTATTTCAAGCGACATCGGGTTTGAATATCTTATTGGAAGCTTACAACAATTTTATAATTTCGGTTCATCGCCCAGTTGTTATTGTATTCTGAACACTCTTTTCACAATTGTAGAACTCGTGAAACTCGTTTCGTTTGATTTGGCGATTGAAATTTTCAGTCCGGTTATGTCTATCGCAACTTACCCATTTACCGAACGATGACGTTAGATGAAATAGCATGCGTTCACGCTGGCCGTGCATTTTAACCGCGCAGACTTCTGCCAAAAAGTTTAACTATTAGTTCAACCGATTCGTTTAACTATCTGTTGAATGGCAACATTTTACGGTATGCGGCTGATTTTATTATGCCGACCTAGAGAAAGCAGAAGATATATTTAGATGAATAATTCTGAACCTTGTTTATCAGTTCGTGTATGAGTCACTGGATGGCACGGCAGGCATTATATGGCGGGATTTTTTTATTATTTTGGATATATTGTTACAATAATTAGACAAGCACCGCTGTTTCCGGCGATTTATATTTAATTTAAACCCAAGAAACCTAAAAATGAAGGTTCCAATTTACTAAATGTGAACTTTTATTTTATATAGATAAACTGATTATGTATTTTAACAGCTTTTTTTAATTAATTAAATATATTATGTTGAAAACTTTTTTATTACTAAAAGATACCGACTTATATACGTGTATGAACTGCTCAGCGCAATAACGACCCCACCCACATAATCACAACATTTAGTTAATTCTACATAATGTATTGATTTAGATACAAACATATATTGTGATTTTATGGTTTCGGTCGTTATTGCGCTGAGCAGTTCATGTAAATGTCGGTGCTAAAAGATAATAAAAATGAAAAAGTACATCTTCCATGTTGTCTTAAAAAAAAAAGTTTATATTGATTTGTTTTTACGACTCTGTACTCAAAAAGCGAAACAAACTCCTATTGCTGTCAGTCTGCTGTCGGTCTATCTGTCCGGAATACGGAATAAGTCACAGACTTGTTTGGATATACTAAATATTGAATAATAAATTGTATTTTTTTACGGTAATCTCATAAAATTAAAACTGCTAAGTACATATAGGACAACGCAAGACCATCACTAAACATACATAATATTGGTAATAGCTTTGTCCACCGTCTGCAAAAGCCAACCAATCAAGTATAATGGCGTGATACGAATGTTGTGCGTGCCCGCTTCTTGTGTACCTAGAAGGCCGTGGCTCGAATCCCGCAGGGCACGTGCGAATGAGTTTTTTTCTGACTTACGTACATTACTATCACTCACTCTGCGCCTTGATCCGTTGGTTCCGGTTTCCATTATTAGATGGCAGTCATTAAAATCCACTAACTCGCACTAGAGCAACGTAGTGGATTAAGCTCCAAACACCCTCACCCCGAGGGGAGGCCTATGTTTCTGCAGTGGCACATAATGGGCTGACATGGGAATGTAGTATTCATACGATAGTGTATTTGATTAACATTGGATAGATTATAGAGCTTGTTTTTCTCTTTTCAGTTAAGTAACTATTTATTACGCAATCAGGTTTTAAAGTACAAATTCTTCATATGCGTGCATTCGTGCGTCATACAAAATCTTATTTCAAGGTGCTATGTCAAAACATCGAGTGACATATATTTGTATATCACAATAGAAGTACCCACAACAATGGCGTCACTCGTTTGAACGGACATAGATCAGAAAGCGTTCACCCGATACATACCGAGCGACAAAAGAGATCACTGAGGACGGTCCGATGCATCACAAAAGTTCAGAAACACATCTTCTTTAAGAGTAAAACACCAATACGTAAGTGCGCTCAGTGCCCTCGTCTGCCTCTAAATAACATATCGATTCACACTCCACCGTACACGCCATGCGCTTCGAGCAAGTTCAATCCGCTAGCTAGGTGGATTCGATCCCACTGCGGAGAAACAACCGAGAAAATTAAGCTATTGTGGCCGTCGATACGGCCTTCCGCAAAAAATGTCATCTCAGTAAAATATGGATAAGTATTTGGGGTTAATTTTTGGATTTTTAAGTTAATTTGCCTCAAAAAGTTAAAATAAGGGTTGGCTGACTTTTGATCAGTTTGTTAGATTTTTTAAATTAATTTGTAAATCCCAAAGACACCAAATCCTTCCGGCAATCTGAAGATTTATCTAGGGTTCAAAATTTGGGGCGACATTTATGCTGTAAATGTGAAAAAAAATTACATGTTAAATATCCGATTAATAAAGGACATAAAATTTATGAGTGGCTTGTTTATGTTCCGCCTAAAATTAAAAATATTTACCATTCTCGATCCTAAAGAAAAAGATCATAAAAGAGTCAAATGTTTAATTAAATTACCGTTTTTCCGTTTCAGAGGAGAACGGAAAATTCAAGCATTACTTTAATTTTGAGAAATTGTGATATATTTCAAAATTTTAGCAAAATTTTCGCTTTTGGGCAGAAAATAAACCCTAAGCAAGACCTCAGAAAGTTAAGTTTTGTTTCAAATTACTACTTATTGCTTCATTAATATTGTTAACTATACCAATAATTGCAGAAAGTAACAAAAAGAGTTTCCCTAAGTTAAAGTTAATTAAGAATATTTTGTTACGATAAAAATAAATTTCATTTCATTTTCATTTCAAAATTTCATTTCAATATTTTAAACGACTTCAAAAAGGGAGACATTTTCAAAACGAGAGTTTTTTTATGTATGTAACGCTATTTTACAGAAATATGATTCGTATTTGAAATATGTTTTAAATGGAAATGTTTTTTTTTTGATGTATTTAAAATAGAAATAAATTTTTGTTTAGCAAGCAAAAAAACAGAAATTAAATCTTTGATGTCTCCGTTTCTCAACCGATTTTCGATTAGTGTTTAGATTTTGTTATCGTATTTCATTATCGGTCAAATACTCTACTGAATAGAAAATTGTAAATATGAGAGCCTCCGTGCCTTGCAGCCTCAAAGCCTGTGTATCATTTACAAAAATCCTCATATATTATTGGAAAACCGAACAGAGAGAGGACTCACTCTGTCAGACTAACCACGTCTCGGTGTATTAGAAAAGAACGCATTAACCCTTCTGTCAATACCAATACAGAATTTTCAGTCGCATTCATCGGAATACGGCTCTTTGGTACAAATCTATTCTACGGACTGACTCGTGTTCCTTTTGTTATTTTGAACAACAAAAGCGTCGCAATAAAATGAAATAAAAGCTTTCTTATTTAATCTGATTTTGCTAAAGGTTCCTTTGTAATGGTAAAGTATAAAAATTTACAAAAATTACATATTATAGCGTAACCGGAAAACATTGTAAATTTTACTTTACTTGAATTATCTGGATGGATAAAAATATAGAAAAGCACAAGACATTTTGAACATTATTTTTTATCAGATACTAGCTTTCCGCCCGCGGGCTTCGCTCGCTTTGAGCACAGTTGTACCTACTGGGACAGTTAAAGAAACGCGACGCACCAGAACATTGTAACACTTTCTAGAACGTTCTGAAATTTAACTGCCTAAGAAATCTTATGAAATTTTTATGAAATTAGGTAATATGACATGGTAACATAGATTTCGTCAAATCATCAAGCTTGAGTGCCAACACGATAGGTCTGCGATTGATGGTTTCGAAAATATAAGCTTTTAAAAATTTGGTCACGTGGTCACATAGATCTCGTCAAAACATCAAGTTTGAATACCAACACGATAGGTCTGAGATTGATGGTTTTGAAAATATAAGCATTTAAATATTTGGTCACGTGGTCACATAGATCTCGTCAAAACATCAAGTTTCAGTACCAACACGATAGGTCTGCGATTGATGGTTTCGAAAAAATAAGCATTTAAATATTTGGTCACGTGGTCACATAGATCTCGTCAAAACATCAAGTTTGAGTACCAACACGATCGGTCTGCGATTGATGGTTTTGAAAATATAAGCATTTAAATATTTGGTCACGTGGTCACATAGATCTCGTCAAAACATCAAGTTTGAGTACCAACACGATCGGTCTGCGATTGATGGTTTCGAAAATATAAGCATTTAAAAATTTGGTCACGTGGTCACATAGATCTCGTCAAAACATCAAGTTTGAGTACCAACACGATCGGTCTGCGATTGATGGATTTGAAAATATAAGCATTTAAATATTTGGTCACGTGGTCACATAGATCTCGTCAAAACATCAAGTTTGAGTACCAACACGATAGGTCTGAGATTAATGGTTTTGAAAATATAAGCATTTAAATATTTGGTCACGTGGTCACACAGATCTCGTCAAAACATTAAGTTTGAGTACCAACACGATAGGTCTGAGATTGATGGTTTCGAAAAAATAGGCATTTAAAAATGTGGTCACATGGACACATAGATCTCGTCATAACATCAAGTTTCAGTACCAACACGATAGGTCTGCGTATTGATGGTTTTGAAAATATAAGCATTTAAAAATTTGGTCACGTGGTCACATAGATCTCGTCAAAACATCAAGTTTCAGTACCAACACGATAGGTCTGCGTATTGATGGTTTTGAAAATATAAGCATTTAAATATTTGGTCACGTGGTCACATAGATCTCGTCAAAACATCAAGTTTGAGTACCAACACGATAACCTATCTCATCCCCGGTAATGCTCTCTGTACGTCTGCAAAATTTCATTGAAATCAGGTTAGCCGTTTCGGAGATTAGCCGGAACAGATAGACAGATTGACAGACAGACATACAAAAAACAGTTTATATCACCCCCGATAATGCCCTCTGCACGTCTGCCAAGTTTCATTGAAATCGGTTAAGCCGTTTCTGAGATCAGCTCAAACAGACAGACAGACAAAAAGCAACCTATATCACTCCCGACAATACCCTCTGCACGCCTGCCAAGTTTCATTGAAATCAGTTCAGCTGTTTCGGAGATCAACTCAAACAGACAGACAGACGGACAGACAGACAGACAAAAAGTAGCCTATGTCACCCGCGGTAATGCCCTCTGTACGTCTGCAAAATTTCATTGAAATCAGGTTAGCCGTTTCGGAGATTAGCCGGAACAGATAGACAGATTGACAGACAGACATACAAAAAACAGTTTATATCACCCCCGATAATGCCCTCTGCACGTCTGCCAAGTTTCATTGAAATCGGTTAAGCCGTTTCTGAGATCAGCTCAAACAGACAGACAGACAAAAAGCAACCTATATCACTCCCGACAATACCCTCTGCACGCCTGCCAAGTTTTATTGAAATCGGTTCAGCCGTTTCGGAGATTAGCCGGAACAGACAGACAGACAGACACTCCAATTTTATTAAAATAGATGAAAGAATTCGAAATCACGATGTTAAGAGACGTAAATAGATTTTCAATCGTGATATTAAGCTAAATAAAAAAATCGTAATTATTTAATTATACACATAATAACGCTATAAAAATTTCGATATTTTAGTTATTTCTAACTTTAAATTTCGAAGTGTTTCATTTTTGCGTGACGTCTTTGTCGACGTTGACATGATGTACATGATGTTTACCTTTTTAATTTACTTGCTCGAAAAGCGAGCCTTTGTTTTTTGAAACCAGTGAGCCAAAGTCAATTGGTCATCATCATCATCAGCCCGTGTCTCTCCACTGCAGGATATAGGCCTCTCCCAAGGCTCGCCACCACACACGGTCCTCCGCCTTCCGCATCCAATTACCCCCGGTATGGTGCTTCAGGTCATCAGTACATCTGGCCGAGGGGCGTCCAACGCTTCGCTTCCCAATACGTGGCCTCGACTCGATCGATTGTCGGTCCTACGGCAAATGTGTCCGGCCCATTGCCATTTCAGCTTCCTAATCACTTCGGCTATGTCGACAACTTTAGTTCTTCGACGGATTTCAGTATTCCTGATTTTGTCCATC